>JABCMJ010010539.1:0-36639 GCA_014822125.1 Arbutus unedo | reverse complement strand
CGGTTGCCGTGAGACCCTATGGTGTCCCGTTCATTTAAAACCCTTAAAATTTTCAACACATTGTACACAACACGGTGAGTTGTGCACCAAACGTCGTTGTTTTGCACACAAAACACTGATCGAATAATTTTTGAGCAATATTTTGCACACTAAAACGACGTTGTTTAGACACGCAACACGTTCTGCTATGCATTGCGCACATCAAACTCCCCCATTCCTTCTCTTCTTTCCTTTCCCCGTCCAGAATATTGCAGAAAATAACACCATTTTTCTTCTCCTGGGAACTTCAATTTGTTATTCTTTTTTTTTTTTTTTTTGGCATTTCAACAGTAGCTAAATGAACATGCAGGATGACACCAGATGCTTCCATATAACACATCAATATGCAGATATAAGGGACAAAGTTTCACATTGGAAAATTTACTTTTTTTCCCTTTTGTTTTCCTTTGCTTTTCCATTTTTGGAAATAATTATCTAATGAACTATTTCAAGATCATCACCTCCATATTGTTTTACAAGTAAACTTAAACTCCTAGCTAATACACTAATAATAGAGTAAACAAAAATAATTAACTCCCCTAGTTTGGAATCATGAAGCAAGTAGATGAGGATGTTGACCATATTTTAAAGGGCTCCTCGATACCTTCTTCAACAGAGTTAGTACTATTTATATATCATACTAGGTCAAAGGCACAGAGGGGCCTCTCATGGAGAACACGGAATTTTGTGCACAAATTCGAATTTATCTATAATCAAAACCGTCCAATGCATGCATAATTTTTAATACAATAAGAGTTTTACGTGCATCGATAGTTCTGAAAACATTAGTGTCCAAATCAGTGTTCAAAAGTCAGTGTATGTAGACTTCCTGACTCACATAACAGTTGGTTACTAAAGCTGCCAGATTTAATAATTGAGCTAACAAACCAAAGTCAACTTCTCATAAAACCACTCACTAATACATATTATGACACACCAAATTCAAGTTCAACAATAAAAGATGATCATAATTATGAGTTCATATATACGATTAGTGGTAGGGACTTGCACACACTTCATCTGAACCATCATATAAAGCTCTATGATGAAGAGCAAATATTCTTACTATGGGTTGTGTTTTCTTAGTCATATATTTTCTCGATAGAGAGAAATAGGCTTTTTTTCTTTCTGTTTTTTTTATCTAATGCGTCAGCATTAAAAGTACGTAAAAAATTGTTAGCCGAACTTAAATTTTCTTTAAGAACAATGGGAATTATTGATGTTCATAATTTTTTAAGCTTATCGACAACATTTCTAAGATAAATCATTTATCTCAACGAGAATAAAAAAAAAAGCATAATAATATAGACCACATGCAGTTTAGAAAGTTAGGATAACACGGCACTAAAGATAGTGAACAATTGAATTTTTGGGGGCTTTCAATCATAATATTTTACTTTTAAGATTCCGTTCATCAAGATAAATGATTAATTTAAAACTCTTGACGCAGTGTGACAAACACAATATATATATGATGTCTTCCTCTCAGCCTAGGATGATGGTATATTGGTATGCAAAATTCACATATTTTATCGGTCTCTTATTTTTCCAAATTAAAAAAAAAAGAATGATTCACTAAAATACATGCAAAAATTGGAGTACCAATTCCCATTGTATTATTGATGACCAATTTCTAAGGGATTTACTAAAATATAGTTTCATGAGAATAATGATTTGTGCTGCCAGAGGTAGAACTACATAGAGATCTAGACCAAGGGGCAAAAATTTCAAAAAAGTTTAGGACATAGGTATAAATGTTGAAAATTATGAAAAAAATTATATTTTGACCCTCTCAGTTTCTCAAAAAAAAAAAAAAAAATCTCGATTTCCCCAAACATAGAATTCTAGTTATGCCCCTATGCTACCGAAGAAAGGGATATCCTATTGGCAATCCCAATCAGATGGAAAATGATTCTTATTAAAAACAATGTTATGTCGTTGTACTCAATATTGTGTGTACCTTCTCCTTTGGCTGTGTCTTTTTATTTTTATTCTCTTTGTCCACTTTGATTTGGTGATTCTTTAATCTTAACCCTCTTCTCATTTCATGCAAAGTTCCAGAGTTGGTGGGTATTCTAGTGATAAACAATTTGTTTTAGTCCTAGTTGAGATTTAGACAAAAAACTTAGATTAGGTAGAGGATAGAAAATTCTGCAGGGAATGATCCAAATGTCTTTTGCAGGTTCAATGACGATAAGTATTACAAGATTATTGCATATTAGCCTCAAGGGTTGTCTGAGTGGTAGAACGAATAAGCTGTAAATCTAAATATTCTGCTATAGAAACTCGGCAACTTGATACATAGAGCTATTGGAGAGTTTGTTCGATCGTTTCCACTAGAGTTCCAAGGACTAGTCAGTAAATTAGGCGAGAACTCTTCCAAATTTTATCCCAACTTGATTTCAAACCGACCGAATACCTTGATTATAAAAAAAAAAAAAAAGGGAAGAGATTATTGCATGTTAGAGATGAGATTTTACTCTAATTACACAAGAGAATTAGAGAAAATAACTTATCCTGAATTCATAGTGGAATTGCACATTCCCATCCATGTGAGCATTTGTCATTTATTCTAATCTATTCTATATATAAAAGCTATTCTTTTCAGTGTGAAATTAAAAACTAAATTCCATCACAAAAGTATTTTTCGTTAAAGTGTTCATAAAAAAATAAATTACATTAACTATTAATATATCATGAAATAACTTCCGGAATAAAATAGTAAAATAATATTATTTGTATAACTACCCATAACTTCCTTACCACTTCTCCACATTTCTCTCTCTCTAAAAATTTAAACGTTCGATGACAGTTAATTTGCACGTGCATCGTGTGTGTCCAAGTCTCTAGTATACTATATAGGAGTACCGGTTTTGTGTCTCTCAATTTTGTTATTGTGTCAACTTTTGTCACTATCAAAATTATGTCTTTAAATTAAATATTTGACCTTTCAAATATTTTAATCCATATAAAGTGTTAAGGGAAAATCAGTAAATACATAAATTGCTAACTATTTCTCCTTATCATAAAATCCACAAACCACATTAAGGCCCGTTTTTTCTTCTCTCTTTCTTTTTTTTTTTAATGAAATATTGAAATATTTTTACAAAACATATAAAAAAGACGTCACATGTTATTTAGATCTTAACAAAAAATCGATTTACAGACACGACATGTATATATTGAAAGAGTGTGCGTATGGGCGCATGAGGGGGAGAGATAAAAAGGTGTCCAAGCACTTGGGTAACAATTGCCTAACGCAAATTCAATAGTTTGGTTCCTTGTCTGAAGATTTTGATGGGACAAATCTTTATGGATTTCAATATCGATGTTGGTTGCCTCAGATTAAATACTGAAGAAATAAGCAAAGGCGAATGATTTATATATGCAAGTGAAAGCTACATGTTTTCCTTCCCCAGTGAAAATCATTGTGAAGTTAACTTGTCCTGATGTGCTTGGGGGACCTCTTTAGCAGGAATCCTCCACCATAGAATCACTCCACTCTCTCTCTCTCTCTCTCTAGGAGGAATCCTCCATTACAGAATGAGCCCATTGCTCTGTCTCTATCTCCGGCCCCCACCTTGAATTAAAAATTTTAATAGGCTCAAATGGGAAATTAATTGAAACAATATCTAGGGCTATATACCACCAAAATATGACATGGTGTTGTGTTATAACCAAGTTGGTGTCCACTGAAATTAGTCAAACTGTGGTTGTTTAGCTCTTCTGTTTCCTTCTTGTATTAAATTCAGCATTAGGTGGGATTTGGTTAAGGAAGGGACTGTGAATTCTCAAAATCCATCTCATTCATTCTCAAACAATTGTCACAAATTCAGCATTATGTATCAAATTTACTTCTTTTCTTGCACACACACACACACACACACACACACACATATATATATATTACTGAAGTACAGATTTCCTTATTCCAATGTGAATACCTTTGTGTTTCTCTTCTGCATAAAACTAGTAATCTTTGCTCAAATTTGTTGGTTAATGGTTTGGCCTAATTTTTCTTCTGAATTATTTTTTTATTTTTATATAAAAATGCATTTTTTGTTTCGCTGAATTTTTTCGTAGATTACTGGTTCGTCTTAACAAGAGGTTTTACAAAAGTCAAAAATATGAATCAAATTTGAAAAAAAATCAAAAAAGACAAAACTAATCTAAAAAGTCTATCGGTTTTTAATTATTTTTATCTTTGGTAAAAAAAAATTTAGCTTTTGAACATAGTTTTTACAAATATTAGCCGCAAAACTAACAAATATAAAAAAAATTAATAATAACTATATGCCAAACCGAGCAACGATTTAAAGAGAAGCCTTCTGTATTTGTGATCTCTTACCACCTTTTACGGATCGATTAGATTGGGTTTGGTCCGACTCGATTATTTGATTATTTTTTCATCCTTATGTAAATTTTTTTTGCAATTTTTTGTCTTTTATCAACTTTTTGTAGATTATTGGTTCGCCCCGACGAGAGATTTTAGAAAAATTATAAATAATAGACCAAATTTGTAAAAACTTTAGAAAAAATAAAAATAATCAAAAAACCATGGTCTTCAGTGCTTGTTCGTCGTCTTTAATGATTTTTTTTTAGCTTTTTGACATAATTTTATACTTTCTAGATTCGTTTTATCAAGACGGATCATAATTCACAAAAAAAAAATTGAGACAAAACAATAAATACTATTTTTTTTGAATTAAAACAAAACGTCCTTAAAATAATCCAATTAAGACAGATCAATGTGCAGAGTGGATGGTGGGGGTTCATTGCACATCGTCCTTGATGCTTCTCTGCAGCATGCTATAGACACATTAATATAATGGATTTATACCTATTTTATTTGGCAATAGTTGAACTTAAAGAACTTGACCACATCTTTTCAAAGTCATATCCAATCCTATCTTTCCTTTCAAGATTTTTCTGATTGTGAATTGAGGGAATTCCATCTCAAGACAACATCAACTAAGACCCCTAGGAAGAGGCCCAATTGAATTTTCTTTCAAGCTTAGGGTCGTTTTTCCAAAATTGTTAGATGCATGTGAAATTTTTAATAATTTGTAGATTTTGTGTGCATGCTGATGATCTGTGTTCCAAGATTTTTTATTTTTTTATTTATTTTTAATCTTTTCTCTGATTACCTATCACAATCTCAAAAGCTCCTAAAACATGCTATAGAAATTCCGTGATTCTTTTGATGAAACTTCAACAAGAGAGAGGGAGAGAGAAAAGAAAAGTACCATGCCTTTCTGAACTAGATTAACTTGTGGTTAAGGGTTAATCACTTTTCATGCACAACTGTTGTATATAAAAACTATTTGAACTCCAAAGCTTCCGTCAATTTTAACTTGCATGCAGATTTCCTACATCTCCTCTCATGGGGAAAAAATTATCAAGAACCTTAGATTCTTTTGAGGTTCTCGATTCAGGTATCTAAAACTTCGCATCGAAATTGTTCTTGTTCACAACTTCTGTCATGGGTACAAATCAAATGTTTGTTTTGATACTGTTCTTCTTCTCAGTGAGTTCAGTTCATGGGGATGATTCATTTGAGTCCTTGTCTCTCTTGAGAATAAAATCGTCTCTTGTTGATCCGGTTGGGATTCTCAGCAACTGGTCTCCACAAGCCAACGTCTGTTCTTGGAATGGGCTTACATGTTCAGATGATCAAACTCATGTTGTAGCTCTGAACCTTTCTGGCTCAGGACTATCAGGTCTTCTCTCTCCTGAATTCTCTGTCCTCAACTCACTTGAAATGCTCGACTTGTCGATGAACTCCCTCACTGGCTCTATCCCACCTGAGTTCGGGCACCTGCAAAATCTCAAAGAGCTTCTGCTGTATTCAAACTCTCTCTCCGGTAATATCCCTCCAGAGATTGGCCTTTTGAAGAAACTTCAAGTTCTTAGAATAGGAAATAACTTGTTAACTGGCCAAGTTCCGGCGAATATTGGAAACTTGACTGAGTTGACAGTTCTGGCTATGGGTTATTGCCAATTAAATGGGAGTATTCCAGTTGAAGTTGGTAGTTTGAAGCAACTGATATCTCTTGATTTGCAGAAGAACAGATTCAGTGGCCCCCTTCCCCAAGCAATCAGCGGATGCGTAGAGCTTCAAAATTTTGCAGCTTCTAACAACATGCTTGAAGGAGAAATACCCATTTTGATGGGAAATCTCACAAAGCTGCAAATTTTGAACTTAGCAAATAACAGCCTTTCTGGATCTATTCCAAGTGAGTTGGGTTTTCTCTCCAATTTGAAGTACCTCAATTTGCTTGGAAACAAATTGAATGACGAAATCCCTTTGGAGCTGAACCAATTGAGTCTGCTTGAGAGGCTGGACTTGTCGAAAAACAATCTCTCTGGCACCATCAATCTCCTCACTACCCATTTGAAGAATCTCCAAGTTCTTGTTTTGTCTGATAATTTGTTGATAGGAAATGTTCCAAGCAATTTCTGCATTGGGGGTTCAAATCTCTGGCAGCTTTTTCTTTCGCGGAATAAGCTATCCGGGAGATTCCCGTTGGAGTTACTGGACTGCTCTTCCCTGCAGCAATTAGACCTTTCTGATAACGATTTCAAAGGAGAATTACCATCTGGCATGGACAAACTGGAGAATCTCACTGATCTCTTACTCAACAACAACAGCTTTTCCGGATATTTACCTCGTGAAATCGGGAATTTGAGTAACTTGGTATCATTTTTTCTATTTGACAATGTGATTACAGGTGGGATTCCAGTGGAGATTGGGAAACTGCAGGAGTTAAGTGTGTTGTACCTCTATGACAACCAGTTTTCTGGAAACATACCAATGGAGCTAACTAACTGCTCGAGCTTGACCGAAATCGATTTCTTTGGAAATAATTTTACAGGTTCAATTCCTCCAACCATTGGAAATCTCAAGAACCTGGTTTTCCTTCAACTGAGGCAGAATGATTTATCGGGTCCGATCCCACCGAGCTTGGGCTACTGCGAAAAGATTCAGAAGCTGGTATTGGCTGATAACAAGCTATCTGGAACACTCCCACCAACATTCAGATTTCTCTCAGATCTTTTTCTCATCACTCTTTACAACAACTCATTCCAAGGTCCTCTCCCCCAAACTCTCTTCCTTTTAAAGAACCTTAGAATCATTAACTTTTCTCACAACAAATTCAGTGGAAGTTTTTCCCCTCTCTGTGGCTCAAGTAATCTCACCGTACTAGACTTGACAAACAACAGCTTCTCTGGCCCAATTCCTTCTACTCTATCCATGTCAAAAAACTTAACCCGTCTTCGCCTTGCTCATAATCTTCTTTCAGGAAAAATCCCTTCTGAATTAGGCCAATTCACAAACCTCAATTTTCTTGATCTATCATTCAACTATTTAACCGGAGAAACGGAACCAGAGTTGGCAAATTGTAAAAGACTAAGTCACCTCCTAATCAACAACAACCAAATTTCTGGCTCAATCCCTTCTTGGTTAGGCACGTTACAAGAACTGGGTGAGCTAGACCTTTCATGGAACAGTTTCCAGGGGAAAATACCCAAAGAGCTGGGAAACTGCTCAAGATTGCTTAAGCTTTCTCTCCATAGAAACAAACTGTTTGGCGAAATCCCACCTGAGGTAGGAAATCTCACTTCCCTGAATGTCCTTTCCCTTCACGGAAACAATCTTTCTGGCTCAATTCCAACCACAATTCAGCAGTGTAAGAAGATATATGAGCTTAGGCTTGCAGAAAATTCCTTGACCGGTTCGATACCATCAGAACTCGGGACGCTGACTGAATTACAAGTGATCTTGGACCTGAGTAAGAATTTACTATCAGGGGAAATTCCTTCATCTCTTGGAAATCTTGTGAAGTTAGAGAGATTAAACCTTTCTTTCAATCAGCTGAAAGGGGATATTCCACCTTCACTTGGAAAGCTGACTAGTCTCCACATGCTAAACCTATCCAATAATCATTTCCAAGGCGAAATTCCTTCCCCGTTTTCTGGGTTCCCACTGAGTTCCTTTATGGGTAATGGAAAGCTCTGCGGCCCACCATTAGCACCGTGTTTGAAATCAGTTAATGAGGAGAAAAAGGGGCTTTCCAACACTGCTGTTGCCGGGATAGTAGTGGCCATTGTGTTTACGTCTACACTGATATGCATGGGTTTGATTTATGTGATGCTGAGAATCTGGTGTAATTGGAAAAACGTATCGGTTTCGAACTCAGACAGGGGTGTTGAATATAAGAGAGAGGAGGAGAAATGGGTATATGGAGAAGAGATGGTGATGAGAAGGAATGATGATTACTGGAAAATTAATTCAATGGGAGTGGCTCCTAATTCGGAAGACAAGCAAAATTCTAATGCTACTTGCATTTTCCACCTAAAAGGCGATGGAGAAACAGAGGACCATTCTTTAGTTTGAATTTGTGGTTTTCAAAGCAATGGTTTGAGTTTTTTGGGTTTTGTAATCTTGTTTACTATTGTTTCCTTTCTTCAGTTGTGATTATTAGTGGTCTCTCAATGTTGCAACGTGAATGTATGCGTAAAGGGGATGCAAAGAGTTACAACATAACTGTTTGGTGCAGCTAAACTTGGTAGTCTATTTATGGGCCTAATTGCACCTTTGGGAATTGAGTTATAGCCGTCTCGCGCTGAAATGCAAAGTGTAAAGTGCGCTATCAAAGCATCACAGCCCACTGTCACGCTTGCACGGGGTGGGTGCGAAGCATCGGCTTTGCTGATAATGGTGCGAAGCACCATAGCAAAGCCCCTTAGAGGCTTATTACTTTAAACACTTTACACGTGTTTCCATTTATTTACCACCCAAATCTCTTTCAAGTTTTCAATGTCGAACTAACCCAACATTATATTCAAGCATTTAGGAACTAAGAAAGTTTTTCAAAAAAAAAAAAACTCAAAATACAAACTCATTTATTTTGAAAATTTCTAACATCCGATCAATTTAAGGTATGACTAACTTGCTACCAACTAACCTTTGAAATCTTAAAATTAACGGCTGAAGAAAATTTAAGTGGCCCAAACTGAACTTACTCTTAAATGCTTAGAGCATGCTTTGAAAGTTACGTTTCTGCTCCCACTTAGGTGTAGTGAAAGTCCATGCAAATGGCTATCTGGTGCCGGTTAATTTTTCTGAGAGATACGAGGAATAACATATATATATATATATATATATATATCACTTATTTTTTAAAAAGAAAAAGAAAAGAATCAATAGTACTGATTCAACAAGGGATTTACTGAAGGCGTGGATCATTTGATTAGTTAGATTCACACGTGGATTCCACTGATCCAGCAGGTGATCTGTAGTTTCCGGGAGTGTTGTAGGGTCCTTTGTTGTGGAGAATCCACAACCCCTTAGTTCGGTTTCAGTAATCAATACTCACCGCGGGTGGGATGGGTTTGATTGTGAACAATTCAACGTGTTGTGTATTAAAATGATATTATTTGGTACATATATTATTAACTGAATAATTTTTAAACAGTATTTTATGCGCTAAAATAATATTATTTTAATACGCAATATATCTTACTGTGCACAATGAATATATAAATCCACATACATGCTTGATCTGGTCTTTTGTATGGTCCTTCGGTATGGATATAATACAAGTCTTTAAACCCTTCAATTTGATCTGGGAGGAATGAATCCACACACATGTTTTTCAAAAGTTTATGCGGTCATTAAAAATTATAGTTTTCAAAAGAAACATAAAAAAGGATAAGTTTTAGAAATATCCTCGCAGTTTTAAAAGAATCACATTGCATTCTCATATATTCAATGTAATCAATAAAAGTATAAAGATAAAATAGAACAAAAGTAAAGGTGATTTTCACTAAAAATAAAATTTTGCTCTTTATATTTCTGTTGATCTATTGAAATAAGATTTTTTTGGGTCACTCTTTTCATTATTTTGTAGTCTTGGTGAGAGGAATAAAAAGTATGCAAATTTCTAACAAGTTTTGAAATAAATAAAATAATTTTTTTTGAGATTAGCGAAGTTTTTAAAGAATTTTCCTAATTTTTTTAATGTTTTAGGTTCTTTTTCCTGAGATGGCTTAATAATCTTACAAAATTTAAGTAAAACTTACAAATTTTTTTTTTAAAACAAAATTCTCCCAAGAAATTAAGACCAATGGCTATTTAATGTATGAATTTACCTTTTTATTTTTATGAAAAGAAAGCATCAACTATGTGGAAAAAAAAGAGAAAGGTGTTTTTGTCCACAAATAATAGGTATTAAATGTATTTTCATACCATTGTATAAATAGAAGGGTAGAATATGTAGATTATGGCAAGTAGACTTGAATGTCGCATAAAACAAAAAAGTAAGGGTATGCAGTGTGATTTCAAAAAAATACAGGATTATACAGTTGTTGACTCCCTAATTTATCCGCCAATAAGAATTGAACATGTAGCACTACACAGTGGAGCTGTGCACACTCAATTAAAATGCACGGGATACCCAAGTAATGTCGTTTAGACTTCTAGTGCAGTTCATTAACTGTTAGAAGGGCTTACATGTGCAGAATTTGAAGCGACGAAATTTCATGTGCATGGATGGTTATTCAACTAATATGCATTCCCCATGTAGGAATAAGAGGAACATGAGGAGGCGTGGTTGAGAATGCAGTAAGAAAAGAAGAACATCGAGGCAATGACTGAGTATAACGATCATGGTCTGGCCCTACATTGAAAGAGAATTAACGGCTTCAAATTGAAGCAAAAATTCAAAAAAGAAGAAGGATACCAAGTACTTGAAATAGTCTATAAATACGACTGATAGTCAAAAGAAGATGGAAGACAACCCCCCATAGCAGTTACTTATTTTTTCATACTTGTCTTTATTTTCTAGGACGTAGCGTAGTTGTAGCAATAGGCGTAGCCATAGCTGTACTTAGTTTTAGTCATAGCCTATAATAGTAGGAATAGTCAGTTAGAGTTAGTCCGAAGTAATACGGATCTTCTTGTAACCCTCGAATGTAAGTTTGTTATCAGATTTATCATTCGAAATCATTTCGTTTCGCATTCCTTGTGACTATTGATCTTTTGTTTATGGTTTTAAGTCTCCATGTGTCAACATATAAGAAAAATTTTCTTCATTGAGGTAAGAGAACATATACACAAATGCTTGATAGTCGTTGGTTTTAACTGTCACATTAAATTTTTTTCTAAAAAGGATAAATACAAGTCTTTCTTGGCACGCTCGTGCATAAATTTAGCCATGGAGAATATTTAAGCCAATATATTTTTTAGCATGCCCAATGAGATACTAAGTATTGAGCATGATGAAAACTAGAAACCAAGCGCACTTGCCTCTGATGTCGAGGCAAAAGGTATAAGAGAGGTAAGTCCAGCGAATGATATCTCCAATGACCACATAGAAAGAGACCAACACGATGGTCAGGATGAACATATCGACCAAAGCCAAATAGTGGGTCATAACCATCTTACGAGAATCCAGTATGACCCAAGAGGTCATAAAAGGCAAGGTGGTCAGACTAGTATTGTTGGTCAGCCCACATATATGAGTGATATTATACTAAGCGACTCGATAGATGCTGGATCTTATAGTTGAATCACCGACTTTTGAACTTGCTGAAAGAGATTTTCACATCTCAGCACGTCTTGTTGAGGCATATGGAAGATGGGCACCAACCATGAGACAAATTGTTTTTGGCGGGTCATTGTCCAAAATCTAGATTAGTGATAAATGGGTTCTCCTAGTTTACTTTAAATGTTCAAAACTCAACAAGCATAAAAGAGAAAAGGAGAGTCTTTGGCTGAGAAGTGAGAAGAGAGAAAAGGGTTGGACGAGAGAAGGAGAAATAGTAGTAGCAACACAGAGGAAAAGGAAGAAGACAGAAAAGCCATGGCCATGGAAACCAAGCTCCGGTTCTTGAGCTCTGAACTTGGAAAGGTAAAATTCAACCCTCGAACCTATGTAATTGGTACCCTAGAACATAGACACAACCCCTATTTATGTTCCAGAAGTATATTAGAGCCTAAATATCAAGCAAGGATAGAAACCAAGAACTCTGTGTCATTTATGGGCTGATTCGGTCGCCAATCCGGATGCCAATCCGGTCACGAATCTGGATTTCTAGGTTTTCGGTCGGATTGGCTACCGGACTGAGACAATTTTGACCCTAAACTTATTTTTGAGCTTTAGAATGCTACGAATCTCGAATTGACCTAAAACTTTGTACGAATATACCTTGGTATATTATCGTTCATTCTCAATTGGATATCTAGAACTCCCAAAATTGAGATTTCCGTACAGTGTGTCTATTCTGAACCAATTCTATTTCAATGGAATTTTACCTTACTCAAAGGCCATTCTAAGGTTTGTATTCTTCATATACAATGTTCTCAACATCTTAAACTACTATCATGTCGAATTGGTGAACTTTGGACGTGTTTAATGGGGTTTTGAAACTGATTTCCATTAGCATGAATTCTACAAAGGCTATCTAGTTTTATACTTTGATGGTTTTGGACCCCGGAACCTTTATCATGACTCTGTGATCATTTGAAGATTAATTTGGCCTTAGAACAATAGTAGACTTGTAGTTTGATGAGGAGTAAAGGATGGTTCAAAGCCTTTGATTAACAAGAGGACCGACTGATTAGAATATGATCATGCTTAAGGCATAAGTGCTAAGATGGAATTCCAACTTTAAAGATTGGTGATTGGCTTATTAAACACAATGTTTTATTAATATAGGAATTGAACCAAAGGATGAAGGCATGTTAATGAGAATCCACGTGACCTTGGATACAACAGTTATATGATTACAGGATGCGAAGGTTACTGGTGGTGATTTGCTAAGGGATTTTTCACATGTCATTGACTTAAGATGAGTTCAAGTATACGACTTTTACTTGTAAAATTGTTAAATATGCATGAAGCATAAAATGTTTTGTCAAATAACATATACTTGAAAATATTTTAAGCATGCTTATATTTGGAACTCTGTGATTTTGATAGGCCATGTAAAACTAAATAATGTGAATGAAATACGTGAATAAATTGTCTAATGACACCCCGGTTCGCTACGGGTTAAAAATATAGCGAGATGAAGAATAATGTGGTTACCGTAGCCAACACGGTTATATTGTTGACGTCTATGCCTTTTTGGCACGAAAGGAGGGTCGCGCCCACCCACATAGTTGGCAACCGTTGGACTATATTGCTTAATAAGAGAACTTGATTTATGACATTAAACAAGAATGAGATTAATTGTTGTTTCTTAAGGCTCTGGCCACGAATTACGAAACGCTTTACAATTCCGATATTGATATTGATGCATGTTCGATAGAATTATACGGCAAACTTGTAGAATTATATGAGATTAATTGTTGTTTCTTAAGATTATTGAATCTGAGTGGCGTTATATCATTGACTTTTGGGAGACCAGGAAGACTTTTATATTTGGATTGGTAATATTACTTTGGGATGCGTGTATTCTTGTATGTGTACGCAGCTCTAGCTTATTTTATTCACATTCTGGCACTCTAATTATTATTTAAATTTCGTAAACTTTGTGCATTAGAGGCTTGAGTAAGTTAGACTCACTGGTTGATCACTGACCATGTTTATTTTGAGATAGGTCGTGACAAAATCAAATCAAATTAAGTCAAAAAATCAATCTAAGTAACGATTTGATTTGGTTTTTTAATTAGTTCGGTCTTATCCAGATTGGTTTATTTTTCAGATGTTCCGTTTTCAATTTTATGCTCTTAAAAATCAAACTGGACTTAAACTAGAATGGGGTTTGTATTTTTTTTAACCTATTAATGTGTTGATATTTTTTTTTATTTTTGAATGATTAATGATCAATTTGATACTAGATAAATTTACCAATTTGATACTACATAAATTTACTACTAGATCATAGCTCATATATTTTACATTATAAAACATTTGTATTTTATTTTTACATTGGTCTTGGCCAATTTATGACCCACCAAATTGGTAAATCAAAACAAACAAATTAAAATCGAACAGAATTAATTTAGTTAAAATCGAACAGAATTAATTTAGTTCGATTTTAATTTCTAGATTCTTAAACTGAAAACTTTGATTCGATTCGAATTTCTCCAACTGTGATTCAATTCGAATTTCTCCACCAAATTTGCCCGGTTACACTCTGAAGTTGAACCCTTCTCAGAACATCTACGACGATGTAGCTAAAGTGGCATTTTTTAGCAATTTTTACTAGCCAAGACTTAAAAGGATCTCAAACAGCTTCAATACAAGCTAGGTATTAATTTGATTAGGGCTACACCAACTCCACACGATTACTGAAGTACTTTTTCACTTGGTGGAGACAATCCAATATTCAATTCTCTCACACACCTCACTCTCTCCCATTCTCTCTCAGCACCATTCTCTCTCCACCTTCATGCCTTTTCAAATAGTCAGGGAGCAATAACTAGTGTCTTCTTCAAATCCGTAGTGCTCGTAGATTCCACTAGTAATTATTTTGAGATTTTGACAAGCAATTTTGGCCAATTGTTGTTCCGCATGCCCTTATGAGTAGAAACATTCTAGTACCCGGTCCAACGCTCATAATATTTCGTGGAAAAAAATATTTGTATACTTTTTAATCGCCAATATTTTTTGAAACCAAATCAATCCAGACTCTATCCTCTTCAAAATTATGATCATCAAGTTATTGACTTCTACACTTCTCCAAAGCAATTATAAAGACGGGTCACTTTTCTTTTGCTCTCTCTCTCTCTCTCTCTCTCTCTCTTTATTCTCTCTCAGTATTAATCCCTTTTTGAGCCATTCGGTGGTAGAGGCCGTAGTCTAGACGAACAAAAATGAAGGCATTAGACGGCAAAGCCCATGCTAATGCTGATATTTAGGCCCAACTACGTAGTAGCAGTAGGAGGGGAGGGCCCAGGAAAACCCAACAGTATTAAAATCCCATGTTAGTGACCAACTACCCAAAACAAACCCATTACCTTTTATGTGTTTTTGAAAAGCAACAATCTAGGTAAGGGAGCAGATCAAAATCCGTTGTCTGTTTTCTCAAGAAAAAATAATCGACACTATTCATATTATAGAAGTCATTGAGAAAATCACTACATTTAATATGAAATTGATTGGATATGAATAGCTATGTATATAATTGGAAAATATTTTTTAAACCTTCCCTGTCAATTATTTTTAAAAAATATATTAATTTTATTTTCCCATCAATTTAATTTTTTATAGGTGAATATTTCACCAAGTTTTATAATATGAAGGGTTGTAATTATGGGTCTGAAATGGATCCAACAAGAGGCTAACTGGACCGGACTGCATGCTAATTAAGAGAATTGAGAAGAAAAATGTATGCTGACCAAAGTATAAGAAGGTTTAATGTGGCGTGTAAATATCACATCAAACCTCCTATATGCAGCAAAAGCACCTACGAAAAAGCAGGTGCTTGTATTTCAGTCAATCTGCGCAAAATATGGCCGCTCTGCCCACAATTTGTGTCGCATGCGGATGGAAGTTTTTCGCACGTAAAAGTATCAACACAAACACAGATCATCTTCTACACACACACACACACACCCACAGATCTACTGTGTATATATGTGCATATCTCTATCTACATAAGCTCAACCCATCAAAATAACACATATTTATATAAGCCCCATAGGCCATGCAGGCACATTAGGGGGGGCTCAGCTCCTCCTCTATACCAAAAGGAAAAACAACACTAAAGATCCAAAAAGGATACAATGAAGGGAAAGAAATGAGAGAGGAAGATGGAGATGGGAAGTGAAGGGTATTCTGTAGGGTTTTTGGCTTTTATAAGGATTTTCTTCAAAGTTGTGCTGGAGCATGGTTTAATGCTAGCTAGGGTTTTCGGGCAACAGTACTGCAAGTGGGTGTCCAAGGGTCAGCAGTTCGGGCACTTTGTTCGGTTGCCCGAAATTAAACTAGTGTATTTTCATGTCTTGGTGACTGGGTTGATCTTATCTCTTTTTGTTCATTACTAATATTAAAATATATATGAGACATGGTATGACATGTATGAGAGATGATGAATGTCCACTACAGATCAACGCCTGATACAGCGGATATAGATGCATATGCATAGGGCAGACCACGAATATTCCGAATACTTACTTTTTTTTTTTTTTTAATAGCTGAGATATTCGACCAGTTTTGAAATTATATCAATTTAATGCCAACTAATTCTTAAGAGACCAATCTCATCATCTATTTGCGGAAGCCTAGTTAAATTTAGAGTTTTTATTATGTACAGATTGAACCCATAAGAGTTGATAGTACCTAGGAAATAACATACATCTAAATCTCAAGTCTTGACCATCAAGCCAACTCCTTGGAATTATATTCCAAGTACTTTGAAACTGAAAAAGCGCTATATATAATTTTATATGCAATCAAGACATTAACATTATTTGAAATGAGAGGAATTTAATGAGACAGAAATGATTTCTGCACTATACATATCTGCATACATACGCTTCAAAATTTATTTTTCCACTGTGCTTTCAAAATCTTGGTGCTTATAAATACTACCAAAAAATTGTTTGGAGTGCATCCATAAAAAATTGGAATACGAAAATGATTTTTCTTAATGAGAACCCCTTAAAATGAACATAGAAATCCAAACTCAAAAGCCCTAGCTTTTAGGAAACCGATATAATCAACAGTAACATAAAGAGTGATCAAAAACCTAGTATAACTACCCTAATTTTTCTTATTTTTCGAAGTTAATCAAATATCCGTGGAGGCCTCGATGTTCTTTAAGAAAATAAAGATGTGTTTGGATCTATATCTAAACACATGGGTACGTAATACTGCTATTAATTTTTGGAGACCTTTTAATACATACTGCAAGACCTTCATTTAAACTAATAAACATGGACTATCTTTTTGTGTGGCTTTAGAAATAAAGTCATGTCAGCAACTTGCACCGCTGCTAAATCCAATGGGGTCAATTAATTCGAGATGCTATCAAGAATGACCGACCATTAGATAACTACATAATCGAGTTGTCCTCAAAAGTTTTGGCAAAAGCAGAAACTTTGTTGTCACGTAGAGGCTCTTATTCAAATTTCATTTGGTAGTTTTTCGGATGTCATGATTCTTGCTTTGAAAACCTTCAGACGGAAACACAGCATACGATACCAATGCATCTGCTTTTACACTCCACGTATAATCAACACATGGATAGTAGTCCATCCAATCTTGAATTTATCCTGTAACCACTATGGACTTGATGCAACAAATTAAACTTAGGTTTCACCACAATCACGTATACCTTTTGCTTTTTGATCACGAAAACGTCAGAATAAAATTACAATTCAATTGCACTACCAACAGTTTTCATTGACAATAATATTTTCAAATATAATTTACGTTGTACATAACACAGCAGTCTGTATCTAATCACAAAACACTCATGGTGGGGGATAATAATCACTGCTCAAGAACCGCACCTCACCATGCCCAAAAGTAAGCTTACACAGCCAGAAACGCCAAAAATATCGCACCCCCCGAATCAACTCACGTTGGCATTGGTGTCACCTTCCTCTTCTGTCGCTGCCAATGTAACGTTGTCAAAATTTGTTTCGCAGACTCTTCTTCTTGAGAGAAACAAACAGGGCCCATGAATCTCGATGAGTTCTTATACTCATCTGTTTTGCTTCATTCTTTCCAACCTCATGGTCTCCTACGTGCCCACTTCCATGTGAAGCCACTATTGAACGACTCTAAAGAACAGATTCATTAAGATCAAGAGGGGATTTGGTAGTAAATTAATGAAGAAAAGAAACGTTCCAGCTAACATAAAGAAAAATGACAGAGAACTATTACATTATTTTTCTTCCTTCTCTTTGTCCAACAGTTGCAATTCAGCCAACAGATGAGCATATTCATGCTCCGCATCTTGTAGTTCCTTTTTAAGCAGCATCACCTGCACACACAGAAAAAAAAATCCCATAATATTCAGTAATTTCTCCCCTTTTACCAGCATCCTTATTTGTGTTGGTGGGAGAGAGAGTTCGCTCAAACACACGTTCTATATTTCACACTGCCACAGAAAATTACAAAGAGCAATTATCTCTTTTCGCTTACACTCGCAACAAAGTCAACACTTGATTTCTTTCGCACAAATCTCTCTCCCTCTCTCTCCACCCAAATAACACATAACACTCATACACATCATTATATAGCAATAGCATAGACATTAGACCATCTTCCATAGATACAACTCCTTTCTCTCAACATCTTCCATCAGTTGCCTTGTTCCCCAACTTACATCAACCATAACCCACACAGCTTATCCTTTCCTAAATATTTTCCCCCCAAAGCTTATCCTTCCTAAAATATTTTCCCCCCCAAAGCTTATACCTTACCATTTCTCTGCCACGCTGGAAAGCCATCTGTTATCCTTTTTCTCCATCTCGCTGAAACAAACACTCCATCTCGCAGAACAACCACATGTTATTCCTTGTTCCCTCTCCTTGGGCCACTTCAACCACTCTTGCAGATGTTGAAGTACCAAAGAAAGAGACAACATGAATTGACATTGACATGAGGCTCTGACTTTTTAGGAATAGGTCTCTCCTCGTCAACAAATGTCGAACAATGGCCCGACGTCTACCAAATACAATATGATCTGCTCGTGGTGGGTCAATTCCACCGATGTACCATACGTAATTGGGCTCATCTCTTCTATAAGCTCCTCTTCTTGTGGTCTAAATTGTGATTGGAACCTTCCTTTCGAGCAGTGTTAGAGAGATTGAACTTATTTGCCAATCTGACTCTAATACCAGCGTGTTGGGTTTGTAAAAAGAAAGAGGGAGTCGTTTGGTTACCAATGTAAGATGCTATTACTCCATTATGTACTATAGTCTATATAGCTAAGGAAGCACAAATACTAGAGATTATGTCTTTGCGTGTTCATTGTCATTTCTGCTTAAAAATTGATCCTACCAAGTGGTATAAGAGCTTTTGTGCCCTCCGGAAACTCTGTGTTCAAATATGTCCAGAAATGAAGTTCTTCAAATCAGTTCTTTGATTACACCAGATTGTAGATATCGTCGAGACAATTAGTTCTGGTATATTATATGTCGCAAACGGAGGCTGGGAGCACCTCCTACGATCTAGTCAAAGTTGGCTTGTTGGGTCAACTTCTTCTCCAGCAAGGCTGAGGTTTCTGGAATTTTTCAACAGAGAATAAGGGAAAAATTATCCAATGTGCGCACAACCACACTACAGCCAATCCAACCTAGACTGATCTGGACCTGACCCGACAGACTTGGGACCCGACCCGGTTTGTTGAGCTGGCCCGGTCAAAAGTTGACTAGTTGACATTGATTGTTGACTTTGACTGGCAGAATCCAAAAAATTACACTACATGTCCAAAAGTTTTTTTGTTCTTCAATTTCAATCCTTGTATTTCTGTTATTTCAGTTTAGTCCCTGAAAAAGGTTTTCGACTATTCTGAATTCATCTACAAGGTCCAATTTTTGGAGCCTCAACTCCGAAAATATAGTTGTGCTTTATACAAGATGGAGGATACTAGATCAAGTGCCATGATCAAATTAACGGCTTCAAATTTTGCAATATGGAAGCCACGAATGGAGGATATTTTGTATTACAAAGATATGTATGATCGGTTGGAAAAAGATGGCGTCAAACCAAATGACAAGACGGGCGAAGCCTGGACAAAAATGAATGAAAAAATTGTTGATCAGATCATATCGTGGATAGACCAAGTGTTTTTCACCATATTTAACAGGAAATGAGTGCTCACAGTCTCTGCAAGAAATTGGAGGCTATGTACCAATCAAAGTCTTCTCACAACAAAGCTCTTCTTATGAGAAAGCTTGTCTATCTAAAACTAAAAGGCGGAAGCTCTGTTCCAAATTTGGTGGACCAACTAGCAACCGTCGACATGGAGTTAGACGACGAGATGCAAGCTCTTTTGCTTCTTAGTTCCTGACGAGACAGTTGGGAACATTGGTAGCATCTCTCAACAACTCTGCTCCAAATGGAAAACTGACCATGATCATGGTCAAGGATGCCTTATTTAATGAGGAGGTCAAAAGAAAGGACATGGGGGAAGAACAGACACACGCCCTTGTCACCGAGAATAAAGGAAGGAACCAAGGCAGAGGCAGAAGTAGAGGCACAAATGGAGGTTCTGGAAAGCCTTGGGATCGTGGCAAGTCTCTAACAATAGAGGCCAGTCTAGGTCTAGATTTAGATGCTACCGTCGTGGCCAGGAGGATCACATCCATAGAAATTATTGATTAACAAAGAAGGAGCCAAGGCAGGACAACAGCAACTCGCAGCTAGATACTGAGAACACAACGGCCACCATAACCGAAGAAGATGTGGTTGTTCTCTGTCAGAGATAATGAATGCCTTCATGCTTCAGACCACGATTCAAAATGGGTCGTCGATACAGCAGCATCCTACCATGCTACTCCGCATAAAGAGTTCTTTAGCTCGTATGAAACTGGAGATTTTGGCACTGGTAGAATGGGTAACACCAAGAGTTGGAGATATTTGCACCCAAACCTAGGTTGGGTGCACACTGGTACTCAAAGACGTGAGTGATGTGTTGGAAAATGGATTATAATCTATATTTTTTGGTGACTTTGTCCCAAAAATTGAGAGGTACCCTAAGACCACTTGAGGTGTGTCAAAGTAGATTTGTGTACTCCTAAGTGAGGAGTTTAAACCTTGAAAATAATGGACAAAATCCACTAAGATTTGGATGAGAAATTGATTTTCAAAGTATGCACCATTTGTAATATGCGAGAAAGTGACAAGTCATCTATACTTGGATTGCTACAGGACGAGCACGCTTAACTATGAAGTTTCATTTGATTTTGGCGCCCTCAAGGATTTAAAAGGTCTTGTACAAGATAAGGTGCTAATTTATTATAAATAGTACTGAACTTACATCCACCAAGTGATGTGAGACCCTTGACACCCATTTGAATGTCCACCGAGACTCTCCCTCCCGAATGCTCGTCCTAACAACTGGCATCACAACCTGATTGGGGTGTCGCAATATTTTTGTAACTTCCCATGTATAGCATTGGCCCAGTAACTTGTTGGGGCCTAACCATATGACCTAAAATACTTAAGTCTAAGTTATTAGTAGTAACATACATGGTTCCTTATATACCCAAGATCACTCATGTAGACTTTCGATGTGGGACAAAATATCATAATCTCATCATATTTAAGACCTCGCTCTCTCGAGCAAGGTTGAGTACTAGAGTCACCACGGCCTAAGCCCGGGTCTATTCCCTAGTGAACAAACAAAGTCTCAATCTCACTTGATCGTCTACACGGGTTGCTCTAATACCATTTGTGACGCCTCATGCATACCACTGGCCTAATAACTTGTTGAAACCTAATCACATGGCCAAAAATGCTTAAGCTCAAATTATTAATAGTAGCATATATTGTTTCTTATATACTTAAAATCACTCATGTAGACTATCGATTGGGACGGGATTTATGTTTTGTGGTTAAGCTTTTTTATAGGAACAGATATTGAGCCTACAATATAGAGCTTCGAGTTGGCTGAGTAGTATAGGATTTATTTTTCCCTATATGCTAGACTTGTTTTGTTTGGACAGTGTGGGCCCATTTTAAATTCTTTTATTGAATTTTTTGAAAACTGATGAATAGGAGTTAAGTTTTTATGACATTTTATTTATTTTATGGGATTGTAATTGGTTTGGTTATTGCTCAAATCATGCCTCGAAGTTGGGGTGTGACACCAACATTTAATTAAATGCTAGACATTTCCAGGTTATCTCAATAAAGAATAAAAAAATGAAAATAGACAACAGAGTACAAGTTTCTGAAAAAAGTAAGTGAAAATTAGTTTGAAGTACCTTGAGATTAAGTACTTTCTCCTCTCTTTCAAATTCCAAGCACCTGGAATACAAAATGAAAAACATAAATCTGAAAATTTTATTGCAAAATATGGTACTCGCACGAAGTCTAGAGAAAAAGAAAGACAAGCAACTCTGATAGAGATCAGATATCTCATCTCAGAGACGATGATGGCAAATTCTTCTACCAAGTCACAATATATTTCCTATGTTGGTGGAAATCTATGGAAACAATAACAAATTATTCCTAGGTGGAAAAAAATGCAACAAAATCTAGCCAATTAAGAATCAACTTCCTCTCTAATACACTCACTGTGCTTGGAGCCTCTTGTTTTCTTGAAGCAGGTTCTTGGCTTCCGAATCTTCCGAAAGATTTGTAAGGGCAGACTACAAAAGAGACATGAAAAATTCATTAAAATTCCCTTCAAAGATGATTGCAAACAAATGATCAATGGGAAGTGAGCATATCGTATGAATTTCTGGCTCAAACCTGTATTCCCTGATTCGGCATAACATCGATTACATCGAGTTCTTCTTTCCTCCTTTTAGTAATTTCAGGTTGTTCTAAATGACTGTCTTCTCTCCTCTTTAATTGCTCTCCTGTCCAGGTAGAAAGGAATTTTAGGCTACAAAGATTAAAGGTTGGGGACTAACAGGCTAAACATTACATTTTACCATGACATTTACCTTGTTGGGAATTCCTTTGAATGTTGGGGAATGACTGTCTAGAGCTTCCTTCTATGCGATTGGGAACAGTAAAGGGACTCTTGTTCAGCACAACAGGTTGGTGAAAACTATTATTTGATCTCTGATCACCAGACAATGGCAAAGTGCTCGGTGCTCTGGGCTTTTTCTTAACTTGGTAGCCAATGAGTCCACAGTGGTAATCCCTGCCAACAACAGTCAGCTATTTTATTTTGTCTCCTTAGAAACCATAACACATGATCCTAATGCTATAATTGTTTAACTTTTCATTGTGTTGTTCCAATAAGCCAACACATAAAGTCGGTGAAAATGTATAAAGTTACGTACATTTCTATCCCTCTACAACTTAAGTTTTTAGATGCATTGGTGGCCAATAATAAAATATGTATTAGAACCAGGAATAGATCAGGTGTTGAAATATCTGTAAATATATGTGTTGTCTTATATAGCGTAGAATGTGTTGCCTCATTTAGTGTAGAATATATGTGTTGCTTTATATAGCGTGGTATTCCATAATGGTAGTTTAGGGTTTCCTTAACATTCTATTTATTCACGTATTATGCTCTGTAATAATCATTCAGTCCTCTTCTCAATATTCCATCATGGTATCAGAGCCCTAGGATTTTGTTTCGTATTGGGAGCCATCGTTCTTCTCTCTTAGCACCTCTCAAATATTAAATCTCTGCCTCTCCATCTTGCATGTGCATCTCTATCTCGTGATCTACAAATCGCAACACCAGCAACAAGGAAGATGAAACTCTGACTCTTTGCAATGTGATCTCTGCATCTCGCGAATCTGCAATCGCAACACCATCTCACAAAGCTGATCTCAACTACTGAGTCTTTGCGAAGCTGCTTCCTTGGAACCTTGTTGCCAGCAGACTTACGAGCAGTTTGTTTTGTACAAGCAATTCTCTCTCTCTCTCTCTCGGGTTATATCTAGAACCTCAGGTCGGTCGAAGTCTTGAGTAATCTCACGAACAAGCCTCTGGAATGGTAGCTTCCTAATTAAAAGTTCGGTACTCTTCTGATACTTGCGAACTTCACGAAAAGCAACAATTCCAGGTCTGTATCGTGGGGCTTTTTCACTCCTCTGGTAGTTGGAGTAGACTTGGTCACAAGTCGCTTCCTTGGCATCTTGCAAGCAGTTCTCTCTCTCTCTCTCTCTCTCTCTCTCTCTCTCTCGGTTTCTGGTATATTTATGTGCCTTTTTTATTGGTAATCAGTTGTGTTTGTATCCCTTTATCTCTTGATATGACTGTGGTAACTTCTGATTCACTACAAGCTATCAGCGTAAAGCTGGTCAGCACCAACTATACTTACTGGGCATATGTTATGAAAAAAATTATTACCGGAAAAGAACTATAGAACTATGTCTGTAATGATGCCAAGATTCCAAAAGATCTTACAGTTGAAAAATATGTTAAGTTACTTCTGATTTGGCAAACCAATAATGCTAAGAGCATAATATTCGTGCTACTTTATAAGGAAATATACGTATTCAAGAGTTTTATTCAGTAATGACGGGTTTGTGGGATCAGCTCGCCTTTACTAAGCTTGTTGCACTGAGTGCTCATAGAGAGTATTACATTTACAGGGAAGAATAACTATTGGTACAATTTTGGATGCACTTTGGGCGGACTTTGAGGATATTTGTGGCACTATCCTCCATTGTACCCCGCTTCTTTCAGTTGATTCGGTTGTGAACGAATTGTTGGTTGTGGAGACTCGCTTTCCCTCCTCCAATCAGACAGTCTTTGTCGTGCCCTCTGCCTATTCTACTCCTCTACTACCTACTCCTCCACAACAGGTGGCTCAACATTCAAGCAGGTCTAAACCTACGGTTTGAGTGACCATAGATGAGTGTAGACTCTATCATCAAAAGGGACATTGGAAAGCTACGTGTCCCAAAAAGGGACGCAACCCCTCACATTCGACTGCTTCCTCTTCTCAGCGACCTCAGTAGTTTTCTCACTCTTCTATAGCCCTCACCACTCCTCCGGCAGCAGGTATTCCATGTTCTCTCCCATTTGAGCAGTTTCAGGCATATCAGGTATTCCTAACAGCCACTCAGCAGGATTCTTTGGTAGCTTCTGCTAGAACAACTTTTTCGCCAAGTTTGCATGGTTCTCATTCCACAGGTCCTTTACCCTTTACATGGATATTTGACTCTGATTCTTCTCACCATATGACTTTTCACATATCTCTCCGTAGCAATTGTTCTTCTCCTTCCTCCCCTATTCACATTGCCATAGCAAATGGGTCTCATATGAATGTTGTGTCTATTGGCTCTATTGCATCCTCTTCCCTGTCTTTATCCAGTGTTCTAAAAATTGGATTAATCGGCCAATTAATCTGCGATTAATCGGCAATCGGTTGGTCAACTAGGCAACTACACCCAAATCGCTGAGGGAAATCGGCTGTTCACCTAGTCAGAGTCTAATCAGCGACTAATCGTCAAATTGGTGATTAATCGGTTAATCATCGACTAATCGGACCGTCGAGTAGTCGGCCGATGGGAAAATAGAAATCGGGCAATTAAAATGACGTAATATAGATTAAGTATTACTAAGGACTGTTACAGAACTTACAGAGCTACAATTCTCTCGATGTCGCATCTCGATGTCCCTTCTCTCTCTCTCTCTCTCTCTCTCTCTCTCTCTCTCGCATACTCTCATTACACTTGACAGTTTATAGATATATATGTATTATAGAATATCAGTATTATATTATAGTTTATATTAGTATAATGGTGTATAATGGTGTATTACATCAGAATAATCTTGAACTTTGTAGAAATATTTATTATAAAAAGGAAAAAACCCGACTAATCCTCCTAAACAGATTAATCTCCGATTACTAAGCCTAGGCGCTAGAAGGTCCCCTACCGCCTGACTAGCGCCTAGCGAGTTTTAGAACATTGTCTCTATCTAATGTTTTCTATGTTCCACAATTATTTCTCAGTCTACTTTCAATTAGTCAACTGTCCGATCCTGATGTTGATATCTTATTCTTTTCTTTTGGTTGTGTCGGGTGTCAAAAAAGCATATTGGAACCGGGCGTAGAGGTGGTGATCTCTATCTTTGGAAAAACTTGCATGTCCTGATCAAGTCTAGTTCGATTGTTTTGTCTTCTTTTCGTCTGGATGAGAAATCTTTTCTTTTTTATCTTTGGCATTCTTAATTAGGTCATTTTTCTAGTGAAATGTTAGAACTTTTGGTTAAATCTAGTGCACTAGGAACTCTCCACATTAGTGATATTTCTGAGCGTAGTGACTCTAAATTTGCCCAAATGTGTGCTTTACCATTCAATTAAAGCTCTTCTATTTCTCCTTCTCCTTTTCACACTATTCATATTGATGTCTGGGGTCCTTCTCCCATTGCAACAAAGGGTGTGTTTGTATATTATATGTTCTTTGTTGATGATCACAACAGATTTACATGGATCTATTTAATGAAACACAAAATCAGAAGTCTTCCATATATTCGGTCTTTTTCATGTCATGGTTAAAACCCATATCTCTGCGTCTATTAAAATTCTTCGTTTTGATTTGGGTGGTGAGTGTTTTCTAAATGACTTACCAAACTTTTGTCTACCCATGAATTACTCATCAATCCTTTTGTTCTGACACACCTGTACAGAATGGTCGCGATGAGCGCAAACATCGTCATCTTCTTGATACAATTAGGTCTCTTCTTCTTTCATCCTCTGTTCCCTCTGTATTCTAGGGTGAAATTGTTCTTACTGCAGCCTATCTTCTAAATCGAATGCCCAAACCTCTTCTTTCTGGCATGTCTCCGTATAAACGTCTTCTTGGTGTGCTTCCTAACTATTCACTTCTCTACATCTTTGGCTTTACTTCCTTTCTTCTTTTTCCAAAGAAGGATTGCACTAAGCTTAGTTCTTGGTGGGCACTATGTGTTTTCTTGTGGTGCAACATCACACAAAAAGGTTATTTTTGCTATGACCCTGTGAGCAAAAAATTGTATGTGTCCCGCCATCATACCTTCCTTGAGCATCTTTCATATTTCTCCCTTTCTCGCAATGCTTCTGTTACCAAAGAGGATTTAATTAACATTTATCCATTTTCGTCTAAAGTGAAGCCCGAGGAACACGTCTCCACCATTGACGTTTCCAAACTTCCTCCTGCTTTAGCACCGGCTCCATTCTCCTCTATTCTTGTTCCCCCTTACCCTTTGGTATATACTCCTTGTAATCCTCCATCTACATCTGGCTTCCAAGGCTTCTAATCTAGTATCCTTCTCGGAATCGACAACCTTCGATAAGACTTCATTTTTTTAATACTTGTTTCTCTATTTCTTATCGCTCCATTTTGTCGCGCATCCATGCTTATACTAAACCCAGGTCTTATAAAGAAGCTTGCAATAATCCAAACTAAATAACTGCTATGAATGATAAATTTGCTGCACTTTCCAAAACTCAGACTAGGGAATTCATTTCTTTGCCAAAAGGTAAAAATCTAGTTGGTTGTAAATGGGTCTACAAAGTCAAGGTTCTGATAGTACTTTGGAGCGGTACAAGGCGCGCCTCGTCGCACAAGGTTTTTTTGAGGAGTATGGGATTGATTATGCAGAGACATTTGCTCCTGTGGCCAAAATTACTAGTGTTCGCACTTTGATCTCCGTGGTCAATGTTTGCCAGTGACCTCTCTTTCAATTGGATGTTAAGAATATCTTTTTTAATGGATATCTCTCTGAAAAAGTATATATGCACCCTCCTCCAGGTCTCCCTCACCCTCTTGGTCTGGTTTGCCGCTTAAGCAGTCTCCACATGTTGCTCATTGCATTGGCTTTTCCTCTAGTCCTTGTGACACGGCCCTATTTGTTTATCGCATCTCTCATGAACTGGTTCTTCTTACTCTATGTGGATGATATGATTATCAGCGGCTTTGATACCGTTGCTATTGATGAGATCAAGCTCCGTCTGTTTCATGAATTTGAAATGAAAAATTTAGATCCTCTTCGGTATTTTCTTAGCATCGAAGTGGCCTCCACTCTTCAGGGATATCTTCTATCTCAAACTAAATACGCTCATGATAATCTTCTCCGTGTACGCCTCATTGATGACAATAGTGTGGATACTCCGCTTGAGCTCCATGCTAAGTTTTCTACTTTTGATGGTATACCTCTAGCTGATCATACAAAATATTGAGAACTTGTTGGTTATTTGGTTTATCTCACTGTGACTCATCCTAATATTGCCTATTCTGTTCACATTGTTAGCCAATTTGTCTCTGCTCCTCGCTCTACTCATTGGGCTACTTTGCCCCGTATCATGCGCTATGTTTGCAGTACCATCTATCAGTGTTTATTGCTATCCTCGACTTCAAACCTCTGCCTCCGAGCATATGCAGATGCTGATTGGGCCGATGATCCTTCGGACCAAAAGTCCACCTCGAGATTTTGTGTTTTCCTTGGCGATTCTCTTTATCTCCTTGAAGAGCAAGAAATAGTCTATTGTTACTCGTTCCATCGTTGAAGCTGAATATCGTGCTATGGCTCAGGCTTCCGTTGAGATGGTTTGGTTTTGTTGGGTGTTGTCTAATATGGCTACTACTCTTTATTGTGACAATAAGAGTGTTATTGAGATTGCTCACAATTCCGTATTTCACGAGTGCACAAAATATATTGAGATTGACTGACAGTTTGTTCGCCACCATCTATATTCCCGAACGATTGATCTCCCATTTGTCTCTTCTATTTTATATTTGGCGGATTTCTTCACCAAGACTCACATTGCTGTTCGTTTTCAGTTTCTCCTTGGCAAACTCACGATGTCCTCTGCTCTACCATCCTGAGTTTGAGGGAGGGCGTGGATATATGTGTTTCCTTATTTAGCGTAAAATATGTGTGGCCTTATATAGCATTTAGGGTTTCCTTAACGTTCTATTGATTCATGTATTATGCACTGTAATAATCATTAGTCAATACAGAACATTTAAGGTTTTTCCCCTTCTCAATATTTATCAATATCACAGCCTACTTCATAAGTAAAATACTTGCAAGTTATGGGACTGCTTATTGAGGAGAGTCTGGTCATACGTGAGGGATGTGATGAGAATCGAAATATTGAAGCTCGCTCGAACAGCTTAAGCTCTGGATGAGTTGGTGGTCAATAATTAAATGCAAGTAAAACACAAGCTCCACAGATCTGCACCCTTCCTCCACCAGCAAAAACAAATATTGACCCAAAAACAATCCATCACTAGAAATGGAACAACACTAGGGAAAATAAATTGGCACGGAAAAATGGAGGGAGGAAGAAGGAAAGCTCCACAAATGACTACAGAGAAATGAAGAAAACTCCAGAGATTATAAGACTCAACCCACCAGGTAACTTGCTATGTAGAAAGAAAAAAGAAAAGGCACCACCAGTTAAATACTAATTTTGCCACACAAGCTTCCATAATTAGAGATATAATAAAACTCCTTTCAATGTAAGTCCTTGCATAATGCTTTACTTACCAGTATTCCCATGTCATCTCCTTCAAGCGGGTTTCAAGCTTTTGGAAAACAGATGTTTTCTCAAAATCTTGCTTATTGTGGGTAGGCTCAATAAAATTTGCTTCAAGAACACCTAACCCAAAAAAAAATCCCTAAGAACCAATTGATGCAATTCAGCATTTGCATATAGATGTAGAGATGAATATTCCTGTGTCTATATACGTATTTTTTAAAGGGAAACAAAAGAACAAGAACAGCTTGAAAACAAAACCAATAGAATATCGAAAGTGGTCTAGAGAACTTCTCACCAACAACACCCCTGCCTCTGCTATCACTGTAGTTTACAACATGCCAAAATGGCTGCATGAAAGATGATCACAAAGATGCAAGATACTGTTAGCCAGAAATTGACAACACATCATAAACATGGTCGATTGACTTAAAACAGGTCAACGAGGAAATAAAATACTGCAGAGTTTGAGTGCCATGACTTCTTTCTGGATGGTGGCATTAAACATTCGTGAAAGGGGGATTTGGAAATCTTATATGACATCGGAATCTAGAATTTTCAGGTAAGACCATGAGGCTTTGGAATTTCTAATCTGGCAAAACTTAGAAAATATTTGATCCAGATCACTTGTTAATCCCACTCAAAATTAAGACCACATTTTGTACCTAATATTTGGAGCACAATAGCACAATGATGGATGAAGGTATGTATGAACAAGCTAGTACATAATGCAACTTTAAACTAGTAAAAGAGAAAACTGAGTAAAAGTAGTCACCAGTATTAAACGGTTCTTGTGGTAGACATTGAACCCGTGGACACTAACATGTGGCGCTTCCTTTAAAAACCCTATTGTCGTGACAACTGTGCCCTGCAAGTTAACCCAAGGATTGGTAAAAGTAATGATATAACTATGAAAAAAATTCCAATGTACGCATGTGGCATAAGCGACCAATCATTGTCATTCAGGCACGCAACTATAATACTGACGTAACAGAGGTACAGAAGGCACCAGATTTGACAGCACGCACACTCAAATGAAAGAAGAAACGAATATCGAGTGAGTGAGAGAGAGAGAGAGAGAGAGAGAGAGAGAGAGAGAGAGAGAGAATGTGCACATTTTTATAGGGGGCCCTGAGACAACATTAAATATCGAGTGAGTGAGAGAGAGAGAGAGAGAGAGAGAGAGAGAATGTGCACATTTTTATAGGGGGCCCTGAGACAACATTAAATCTCAACTCACACATGCACATAGGTGTGTGTGCGTGCATATAGACATGTATATATTACTGTTGAAGAAGTCGCTAGTCGATAGTTAGGCAGAAGAGAGGCGTCGGGCGCGTAGTTGGAGTACAGAGATTAGTTGATGTCTCAGTTACTTTTAAAAATATCCCCTCAATCTAGGTTGAGTAAGAAATCATATAAGACAAAGAAGAAGGGATTTAAGGGTAAAGTAATCAATAAAACTAGAAAAGTAATAACAAACAACTAGTCCAAAATAAAGTATAATGTTCAAAACCAAAACCAAGAAAAATTCTGACACACCCAACTTCGAGACATGAATTGAGCAATAAATAAATATTCACGATCCCATGACACACACACACTCAACCAATAAAAACCCTCTGAATTTAAACTATCAATTTCAAGTTAACCAATTAAAAAGGACCTACATTGCCCAAACAATCTCACCACAAGCTAAAACAGGAAACATAAGCCTATACTACTCTTCTATCTCCTAGGCACTATCCTGAGGCTCAACATTGTCTCCTGTAAAATGATTTAACAACAAAATATAAGCCGAAACTCATATAGGATGCATGGTAAACAAAATATTAGAACAATCTAATACATCTTGCATCAAAACATGCATGATTAACTTATATAAAAAGTTTAACCAATTACAATAAGTTAATCATCCGTACATCTCATAATAACACATGCATCTCATGCGACCTATGCAAGCTTAACTCGCCTGGATACGAACCGACACACCCTCGAACTTGAACCGAGCGCAATTTACGAACTTACACTGCGGGACTTTAACCCTTATGTCTTGTTCTCGGACTGTCACCAACAGAATCACCCAAACCTAAATTTATGGCATTTCACCGAGGGACTCTAACCAATAGTAGTCTTCTCAGACTAGCGCCGACAAATCACCCCTTGCCCGGTCACCTAATGCAGTTAACATCGATGGAATCTCCACCGACCGTGACCATGCACATGGAATCTAGCCAATATACCATGACCATGAATCCATGATATGCAGCAAAACAACCACGAACCCACACATCCAAGTAATTCCAAGACATTCACTCGGTGGCCTTAGTTTGAAAAACTAGTATTTGTAAATGATCAAGAGAATTCTGACCGGTCATCATTTAAGCCTGTGAAACAAATTGAAAACCGGTCTGACCGGTCAGGTTTTGCCACTGAAAAACTGTTTGAGAAAAGTCTTATTGGTCACCCATGTCCCCCGACCAATCAACATTTGGTTCTAAAAATTTTGTTTTTTCAAATATCCTGACCAGTCACACACACACCCTGACCGGTCACACACACACCCTGACTGGTCAGATTTGGCCATTGGGATATTTTGGAAGTTACTCCTGACTGGTTGGACTGACCCCCCCTTATTAGTTGGGTTTCAGCTCTGAAACTTCTCATAAAACAATCCTGACCAGTCACGCTCACTGTCTGACCAGTCAAATCCCTTTTTTCGAGAAAAATACTGTGTTCAATTTTTCGCTGCAACTCAATCCTAAACATGACCGAATAACCCCACATGGTTCAATCAACACCCACAATAAGATACTATAAGTATAAATCATTCTAAACTCAGGTTTAACATGAATCTTACTTCAAATCCGACGTTGTTCAAACCCTATCACGCCGGTTATCATTCGATTCCTCCGTGACTCTTCAACACCCAATTCGATCCTTTCTTCTGATACCGGCTGGACGTTTACTCGTGCAATCTTCGTGAATAATACTGTCAAACTTGATTCTATCAAACTCTCTCTCGGACAATGGGTGGAAAATTCTCTAGGGTTTTCTCTCCTTCTCTCTAAAGGTCTAATGTTTTTGTGAGGAAAAAACCCTAAAGAAGGATATTACACTACTTTTATACTAATTAGAAGGTAAATTACACTCTAAACCCATATTCTTTATTAAACTTAAACGTCGTCATAACTTTCCAAAAATTACAATCCAAAGCTAATTGCTCCAATAATCAATAAATTGAAAAATCAAATAACACGTCGAGCAGGGTCTCTACAACTTTCCCTCCTTAAAGAAATTTCGTCTCCAAAATTCTCAAGCACAAGAGGCATACAACTATGAGTATTTGGAGCAAAACTCAGATTCCCGTTCTCACGTTACTTCTTCAACCCTTACTTTAACCAACGGAATCATCTTTCCTCGTAAAACTTGTGCCCTAGTAACCAGAATCTCCACAAGTCGTTCCTCATATAAAATATCATCCTCGACTTCTAACTCGGTCCAATTCAACACATGTGACGGGTGCGGCTCATATTTGCACAACATTCATACATAAAACACGTCATGGATCCTCGATAACTATGGTGACAAGGCAAACTGGTACGCCACTTCTTCAACCCTCTCAAGAATCTCAAAAGGTACAACAAAACGTGGTGACAATTTCCCTCTATGATTGAATCTCATCAACACCCTATTGGGAGTAACTTTCAAAAATACATGGTCACCTACTTCAAAAGCCAAACGTCGTCTCTTGCATTCCGCATAGCTCTTCTAACTGTCCTGTGCTGCAAGCAGCTGTTGTTGTATTCTGACAATTTCTCTGTTGTTTCTCGCACAAGATTTCGCCCTAGTATTGTACCTTCCCCTGCTTCAACCCAACACATAGGGGATCGACATGGTCTACCATATAATACCTCATAAGAGGCCATTTCAATATAAGCAAACTTTGCCAGCGATAGGTGGTCTTCCCACAAACCACGTAAATCCAAAACACAAGCCCATAATATATCTTTCAAGATTTGGATGGTACGCTTTGACTATCCGTTAGTCTACGAGTGGAACGCAATACTCATACGTAAGTTTGAACCAAGCACTTTCTGAAGGCTCTGCCAAAATCGCGAAGTAAATCTGAAGTCCTAGTCTGACACGATAGACACTGGCACCCCATGGAGACAAACAATTTCCCTGTATACAACTTACTGAGTACTTCCACTGTGTCTACCACACAGATAGGAAGAAAGTGTGCGGTCTTAGTCCATCAACTACCACCCAAACTGCATCATGCTCAGCTGGTGATCTTGGAAGCCCCGATACGAAAGCCATTGTCACGTGCTCCCACTTCCATTCCACCATGGATAGGGGCTGCAACAATCCTATCATTCTCTAATGTTCAACCTTAACCTGTTGACAAACCAAATATCAGGATACAAACTGTGTCACATCTTGCTTTATACCCTCCCACCAGTACTGTTGTCTCAAGTCTTTGTACATCTTCGTAACACCCAAGTGTACGACAAGACAAGAATGATGGAATTCATGAAGTACCTCTTCGCGGCAAGACCCCGGAACAAATATTCTTTCCGCAAATCACAACCTGTGATCGGCATGTAAGACCCATCCATCTACTTGTTCACCCAATGCTAGACGATCTCGAATAGACTGGGCCTCGACATGCTCCCAATGTGCCTCAATCACTCTTGCTAGAATAGATGGCAGGACCACAATGCTGAACAAAACAACTAATTCTTGTTCACAAATCACCCCAAGCATCTTCCACTCCCAAATAACCAAACTGGCCAAGCTATATAGTGACTTTTGGCTCAATGCATCAAACACTGTATTAGCCTTGCCCGAATGGTATTGTAGGTCAAAATCATAGTCCTCCATATACTCCATCCACCTTCGCTGGCGCATATTTAAGTCCTTCTAGGTAAATATGTAATTCAGGCTTTTGTGATCCGAGAATACCTCGAACCGCTCGCCATACAAGTAGTGTCTCCAACTCTTAAGTGCAGATATTAATGCCGCCAACTCAATATCATGAGTGTGGTAGTTGCACTCGTGAGCCTTAGCTACCGAGACCCATATGCTACTATTTTGCCCTTTTGCATCAACACGCACTCCAAGCCCTCTTTCAATGTGTCACAATAAACTGAATAACCCAAACGTTGCTCGGGTATTATCAAAATTGGTCCCGATCTCAATCTCATCTTCAATTCCTGAAGTGATAGTTCACAAGCCTCATCCCACTCAAATCTAATCCCCTTCCATGTAAGTCTAGTCATTAGCATAGCTAATCGTGCAAAGTCCCCAACAAACCGTCGATAGTAGTCGGCCAAGCCGAGTAAACTCCTAATTTCAAACACACTCCTAGGCCTCTCCCAAGTCAACACGGCTTCAATTTTGGATGGATCAACAGCAACACCATCTCCAAATACTACATGCCCGAGGAACTTCACTTCTGAAAGCCAAAACTCGCACTTAGAAAATTTAGCATACATACTGGTCTAGTGGGGGACCTGTAATGTTAATCTCAAATGTTCCTCTTGCTCTTCCTCAAACTGTGAGTAGATCAAGATGTCGTCTACAAACACCACCACAAATTGATCTAAATACGCATGAAAGACTTGGTTCATCAAATCCATACACGCTGTAGCTGTGTAGGTCAACCCAAATGGCATTGCCACAAATTCATAGTGACCATACCGAGTTCTAAAGGTAATCTTCCAAATATCCTCCACCCTAACCCTCAATTGGTAATATCCTGATCTCAGGTCTATCTTCGAAAATACCCTAGAGCACTTGAGTTGGTCAAACAGGTCATCGATCCTTAGTAATGGATATTTGTTCTTGACCATGACTGTTCAATTGCTTGTAATCGATACATAGGCACAAAGATCCATCATTTTTCTTAGCAAAGAAGGTCGGAGCACCCCAAGATGAAGTGCTAGGCCGGATAAGACCCTTGTCCAACAACTCTTGAAATTGAACCTTCATCTCCTTCAGTTCCGTGGGAGCAAACAGATATGGTGCCATGGAAAGGGGTGGGACTTTAGGTGTAAAGTCGATTGAAAATTCTACCTCTCGTTGTGGGGGTAAACTTGCAATATCCGGAAAAACGTCCGGAAAGTCACATAGTACCGGAGGTAAGTCGCCCTGACATGGACTACTACCATCATCACAAGTAACTGCAAAAAAGTGGCCAAAGTTCTCACAGTTCCACAACCCATGTACAATAGAATGAACTCTACCCCGGTTTCCCAAAAATGAGAAGTCACCATAGGTACAAACACTCACCCTACCCCGACAATAGTCAACAGTGGCTTGATAGAAAGCCAACCAATCTATGCCCAATATCACATCAAAACTCGTCATATCCAACACGATTAAATCAAAGGACAAACTACGATTGACAATCATTATTTTGCACAACCGACACACTTGCTTAAGGACTACATCATCCCCAATAGGTGTCTCCACATATAGTATAGAATCCAATGACTCGACTTCTAAACCCAATACAAATGCAAAACTAGACACTATAAAAAAAATACAAAGCACTCGTGTCAAACAAGACACTAATCCTGGTGCGAAATAATAGAAATGTACCTCCAACCATAGAAGTCCCTGTTGCTGCCTCCGATGCTACCACAGCACATGCTCAACCTTTAGTCCCTTGCCTCTGTTGCACTGACTGAGCAGATGAGGCTGACCGAACTGCCCTTGCCTGTTGCACTGGGGCTAAGCTCTTTCGACAAACGCTGACTGACTAGGTAAGGCCTACACTGAACCCCTAACACTAGCACTTCCTAGCTTTTAAAGATAGTTCCGCTGCATATGTCGTTCCTGACCACAATTATAGCAGACGCATGACCGAACAGTTAAAGTGACTGTCTAACTGAGGTATAGCCTATTGGCAGTCTGCCCTCCTATGGCTAGGTTTCCCACAATTGAAATATATCTACTCTCCTTGTGCATTCCTCCCAGTCGGCACTGCTATCGGGGCAGGCACTGCATGTCGCTGATACCACAAAAATTGAGAATTTCCATCCCTAGGCCTCTTCTTTCCCTGGTATCACGTCCCCGATGACAGTCTTTGGAGCAACCATGTCCCTTTCTTGTTTGTCAGGCTCTAGAATCATAGCTTGCTTCACCAAATCACCGTAATCTCGAATTTTCAACTGTATTACACTCTCTAATTGCAGACTTGAGACCCTTCTCAAACCGCCTGCAGTTCGTCGCCCGCCGTCTCAGTTGCAAAACAAGATAGCAAGGTGAGCTTATTTTAATACTCAACCACCGACATGTCACCCTGCTTGAGGTCGTGGAATTCCTGCCGAAGCGAGTCCTCCATCATTTTCGGGAAGTAGCAATCAAGGAAGAGTTCCTTCAAGCGGTTCCAAGTCCTCTCTTTTCCTTCACAGTCTTCCACCACTGAGCAGCCTCCTTCGTAAACTGATTGTGATATCCTGATCAATTCTAGAATGTCTAGTAGTTAACATAAAGCTTTATATTGTGAATAT
>JABCMJ010010537.1:0-10969 GCA_014822125.1 Arbutus unedo | reverse complement strand
GGTTTAGAGTCAACTAACTGACTCTTGAAGCAAGTTATTCACTTTCAAGCATGATGCAATTTTACTAAAATCTTAATTGAATCGTTGAAATTTCAACCTTTGGCAGTAGTAGTCAAGATTAACTTTGAATAGTTTAGATTGCAACAATACTAACTTCGAATAATTTAGATTGTGATTAACCATGGGAGTGCGTGCCTTTAGGCACGGGCATTCGCTAGTATATTATAAGACTTGTAAGACCTATATACTTATACTGTATACTATATAATATATATGTTATGAGACTTGTATACTTATAAATATAAGTATACAAGTCTCATAACATATATATTATATAGTATACAGTATAAGTATATAAGTCTTATATATATATATATATATATGGGAAAGGCTAGATAGACCAACACTTTTTTAGACTAATATTAGACCAACATCTAAATTTTTCATTCTTAATTAAATTTTAATAATCTGAACCGTTCAATGTGTTTAAAACATATTTTTAAGAGTATTCACGAGAAATCAGTTTAAAATATTATCAGAAAAGCCTTGATTCAAACAGTGGTTGATAAAACAGTTTTTGTCAGCATTTTGAACCACTGTTTGGATCAAGCATTTTTCGATAATATTTTGAGCTGATTTCTCTCGAGTACGCTTAAAAACATGTTTTAAACATATTGAACAGTTCGGATCATTAAAATTTAATCACGAATGAAAAGTTTAGATGTTGATATAATATTAGTCTAAAAAAGTATTGGTCTATCTAGCCTTTCCCCTATATATATAATGTGTGTGTGTGTGTGTGTGTATATATATATACACACGCGCACACACATACATATTTGTTTACATATACATGTACACACACACACACACACATATTATATATATATATATATATATATATATTAATAAACTATATATACTTATCATATACATATATATACGTGTAATAGTATATGTAAGCATATTTGTAATATATATATATAATATATAAGTATAATTATAAGTATGTACTTATAAGTATATATATTATACATACTACATAAATAAATAAATATATATATATATATATTATACGTATATATATTTACATTTATAAGTATATTTATGTATATATAAATAAACATATAGTATTCGTATATATAATTATATATACGTCTAGTACATATATATATAGTTGATTTTTGAAAATAATAAAAAATATTTTTGAAAACTGTTTTTGAAATAAATGAAAGCTTACTCTTCATACTTTTATCTTTTTTGAAAATAATGAAAACTGTTTTTGATTTTTTGTAAATAAAACATCAACACAAATATGTTTTTTTCTCAAAAAATAGAAAATTCAGAAAATAAAAACAAAAAACAGAAAACAAAATGGTTACCAAGCATGCTCTTAGCATTTTCATAAATTAATCAGTACTTCAACTCTTAATACTAATGTCCATTACAATACAATAGTGAATTATAGAGTACTTAGCAATACAAATTCTAATCAATATTTCTCCCACCTATTACTTCAGACCATAAGTTAAAACGTACTGTATAACGAGTTGTCCATCCCTTAACTTTATCTGATGCATTTTGCTACCACCATACTGGGATAGGTGGTATAGGGTAATGAGGTCTCAAGAAAACTCATACGAAGTGTTGGCTAATACGGACAATAGCAATTTCTCGACACGCCCGAATTGCAACCGGAAGGGACATCAATGGCAAGTGAGTAAAACAACCCAAAGCATTTATCTCAAATGTATGCAGTACAAGGTTGTACCTTGATGCAATGACACATCCCAAAGTCATAGAGTCCATCCAATATTGAGTTGGCGTCGTAGGAGCAAACCAAGCAAGTAAATGTAGCAGATTATTTGCTAGACCGACTAGTGAATAAAACACACTATATAAGTCCATATTTTGTTGAATTTTTTTAATAAGATCCATGCGTACCTGTCTCCAATCATCTTCGCTATAACCGACTAGCGCAGCTATCGCTTTGAATCCACAATGACCATCAGTTCGGACGTCAACAGTGTGAGTTATATAATCCCTAAAGGCCTCAGGTAATTGTTGAATGTAAGGATCGAAAATGGGAGAAACTAGATATTGAGCATAGGTTGTTTCAGTGTTATGAACTCCTGCCCCTCTCCCACGTCTCCCTCTCGAGGTTGGAGTCGGTGGGGTGAACGGTATACCCTGCGTTGAGTTCGATGCCCCCTAGATGCTGAACCAGACGCCTCTAAACTAGAAGGCATGTGACGTCTGTTTTGCTCATCTCTGCCTGTAGGTTGACCTCTATGAACTATATTGTATGATGGGGCTTGAACTGTGCTATGAGATGGATCTGTCATATCGACAATCTTGTTTATCATATGCTCTCGCATATCTGGATTGATACCCTCTAAGCTGTCAATAATATGAGATGTCCTGTTGGGTGGGTGTCCTCCGTCATTAGGTTGGTGTGCATCCATTGACAACCTAGTCCAGTGAACGTGTATCTCCCCTAGCGGAATTGGAATAGAAAGGGAACGATAAAATGCAAGATCGTGCATGCATGGTATGCCACACGTGATTTTTATCGTATAGTCACAATAGCCAACTAGGTGGGGGGAGGCATTGATAGCGCATTGTAGTTGACCATCGATCAGCTCCATGGTCTCCAAAGAAATGCAACATTGTAATTTATCATAAATGTTATCATTTACCTGTTTGTGTCGTGGAATATTGATAGACTTCTCGAATGACTTCTTAATATCCCCGAGCTGATTTCTCAACATCTTGTCTATTTTAACAAATGATGTTTCCAGCGATGACATGGTATCTCCTAAATACTTCTTTAGTCTGGTATGGGCAGACTCCGCCCTACAATAGAATAATGCAAATTGTTTAAATAGAAAAGTTAGAAAAATCGTTTGCAATAAAGTAAACAAGAATAATGGAAAGTGTTCAAATAGAAAAGTTAAAACAAGTAAATATTCACTAAGGTAAATATACCTTTAACTTGAATTGCTGTCGAAGTGCATACAAGTATCTATCCATGCTTTAACAAATCTCTCTTTGTATGGCCTCAACCATGTTTCTCTAAAGTAATTTAAGACACGCGGATCAGACCAAGCACATGACTGTAATTCTTCCCTACATTCTGGTTATGTGCCAAGTACAAAGAATGTAATCTCAATCTGAAACAAACACCGAGGGCATCAATGCACCCTTTGCAATTATCCAATTCTTTAGGGTAGATAAAGCCCATGTCAGGCGCTCTTTCCTCTCATTGCTAAGATATGCGAACATAAGTGAGTATGTACGCATTGTGGATGTGATACCCACAACCTCTAAAAGTGATATCCGATACTCGTTAGTCTTGTACGTGACATCAATGATCAACACAGTCAAAAAATTAACATATAACTCTAGGCTTTTAGGATGAACCCAAAGAATATTTATTATATCGTTGGTGGTTGAATCTATATGAAAATCATGGAGGTATGTTTTTTTAATAAATTGAGATAGCACATATTGAATTGGATTAAGGCTGCCTTGTTTGGCTTCTTTATTAATAAGTATGGCATTGTAGATGCTTTTGATTCCCGTGGTGTTTAATGAATCTCTTTCCTTTAAGACACTTAGAATTTCACAAGGCGCGGTGTTGTTGCCTATGTCGATAACAAATTTTTTCTCCGCTTGCTTTAGCCTTGATGAGTACTCGTGGCCATTAAGATATTTTGCTGCTTTATAGTTATGGAAACCACTCGAAACCCTTAAACCCAACATGACTCCATTTAGAGGTATTGGTATACCTTGTAGCTCAAATAGACAACTGCATTTTTGGGTCCCAGTATTCCCTTGGCGGGTTTTCCTTTCATCGAGATAGTGAGGCAGTTTGTACGTTTCTCCTCTTTCACAACCAATGATACACTTTGGGAACTTGTTGCCTTCTAAAGAAGTTGAATTTTTTATAACAACCATAATACCATTATCCCAAAAAAATAAAAATATGTAAATACGTTGACTAATATGTTTTTTATTATGTTGGCTTTTAAGTTTCTTTTTCTCTCCATAGTAATAACTAACCTAGTCGGTGGTAAATTCGGGTGTGTAGTCGTGATAGTAGTGGAAAACCCTCTCCCCACTTGAAAAATTACTCTCATTTACCCAACTATCTAAATCTGAATGGTTGTAATCAGCTATAATGTTTTGTGAATTACAAAAAAAAAACAGATGTTAAAAAATGAAAAAAAAAATAACAATTTACTTCGATCCATTTTTTTTTAAAAATTTTGATATATTTTTTTATACCTTTCAATTTCTTCTATCGAAGAAATGAAAAAACATGACAAAAAATAAAAAACATCAAAATATTAACCCCACTGTTTTAAAAAAAAATATTCAGTCCAATTAATTCACACTTATTAACATCATACAATTACCATTAGGAGTAACAACAAAAATTAAAAATTGAAAAATGAAAAATGAAAAATGCACTGGGAAACAAAATTTAGATAAGGTGAATTTTAATTCCTTATTTTTCACAATATTGCAAATGAGAGTAATTAATTATTGGATTTTGTTAATGTGTGCCCTAAGGGCACATGATAGGGATCATTAAATAAACTAATTAAATCTATTTCTATTGAAAATAGTAAAAGTCATTAATGACTTATGTAATATTGGCGTAAGAGAAAAGCTTATTTTATAGAGAGATTAAAATACCCTTTTTATATTTTTCTTGGTGTTCTATTTTTATTTTTTTTCTAATTCTTTTAACTATCTCGAGTGTCTCAAATGAGTAAATAACTTTCACACGAAGACAATGTTACAATTACTAGGAATTAATTATTCGTGTTTCGCATTTTAATTTTTTTTTTACTAAAAATAAAAATGTAAGGATGCATATTTCCAAACACTTAAACCTTAGACCTTAGTTTTTTAAGCAAGAAACTTTACCACTTGAACTATATCACAACTTGATTAAATTGCTTTATGTTTATTATTTATTATCATCTCCGCAAATTCTTTCTGATTAAAGAAGAGTTACTTTTTTGGGAAAGATAAATAAAAAGAATTACTTTTTTCAAATCTCAAATAAAAAATAATTTACATATCAAATAATTAGTATGTCACAACTTAATACACAAGGTACACTAGTAGGGTCAACCACATCCAATAGATCGAGTATTTAAGACATATCATGCGAATTAGTATTAATCTTGCGGTATAGAAATTTACATGTAAAACTCCAAAAGTCCAAGCATATTTTCGATAGTTTCCCATCTTCTGCGTCTTGCGTTATCGGATCGAACATTTAAATTTCTACAGAATAAAAAGAATAACATACTCATTTTCAAGGTAAAAAGAATAACTATAGACAACTTATTGACATAAATATTAACTTACAATAACATAATTTCTCTTGATATTTGGTTTCTCCACACAAATGACAAGCCAGAGAGCTAGAGAAATAAGCAATCTCAGTAGGAGAAATTGTAAATCAAGTTTCCAGTTTCTCCTTATTTCTCTCTCTATTTATAGATGTGAGAAAATAGTTAAAAAAAATAAAACATATAATAAATAAATTAATGAGGAGGAGTAAAGAAGTATTGAGAAATGAGAAATGCATTGGGAAACAAAATTTGGATAATGTGGGTTTTAATTCCCTACTTCTCACAATGTTACAATTACTAAGAATTAATTATTTCCTGCTTCACACTTAAATTTTTTTTTTACCAAAAATAAAAAATATAAGGATACATATTTCCAAACATTTGAACCTTGGACCTTATTTTTTTAAGCAAGAAACTTTACTACTTGAAATATATCACAACTTGATTAAATTACTTTATGTTTATTATTTATTAGAACAATGCTACGAACACGTTACGGACACAGATGAGTATGGCACTGTCAGATACATGTGGGACTCTTAAATTATCAAGGGATCCATGTGCATCCTACGGATCCGGACACATCTCTGTCCGGATCTGTGTACACATCTCTGTCCGGATCTGTGTACACAAAAGAATTACTTTTTTCAAATCTCAAATAAAAAATGATTTATACATCAAATAATTAGCATGTTACAACTTAATACACAAGGTATACCAGTGAGGTCAATCACATCCAATAGCTCGAGTATTTAAAACATATCATGTGAATAAGTATTAATCTTGCAGTATGAAAATTTACATGTAAAACTTCAAAGGTTTGTGCATGTTTCCGATGGTTTTTCATCTTCTGTGTCTCGCATTATCGGATTGAACATTTAAATTTCTATAGAATGAAAAGAATAACATACTCATCTTCAAGGTAAAATACAGATAACTTATTGACATAAATATTAACTTACAATAATATAATTTCTCTTGATACTTGGTTTTTCCACACAAATAACAAGTCAGAGAGCTAGAGAAATAAACAATTGCAGTGGGAGAAATTATAAATCAAGTTTCTTATTTCTCCTTCTTTCTCTCTCTATTTATAGATGTGAGAAAATAGTTAAAAAATAAAACATATAATAAATAAATTAATGAGGAGGAGTAAAAAAAGTATTGGGAAATAAAATTTGGATAAGATGGGTTTTAATTCCCTACTTCTTACAATGTTACAATTATTAAAAATTAATTATTTTGTGCTTCACACTTTAATTTTTTTTACCAAAAATAAAAAACTTAAGGATGCACATTTCTAAATACTTGAACCTTGGACAAATTTTACTATTTAAACTACATCACAATTTAATTAAATTGCTTCATGTTTATTATTTATCATCATTTCCTCAAATTCATTTATTTAGTGAACTTATTTGATACCTTCAAAATATTTAAGTAAATTAGAACATAAAAGTCTAACAAATATCTAGTTTAATAATAAAAATACACAATAAACTATGTACATCACAAAAAAATACACAATAAACTGTGTACATCACAAAAAAATACACAATAAACTACGAATTGATTAAAATAAAATTAAAATTTTAACTATATGTTAATGAATAAATTTTAAGGCTAAATATGACATCCAATTTTATGAGTTCTCAAAAAAAATAAAGAATTAGTGTGAAGAAAAAAATTATTGGTTAAAAAAATTTTAAATTTTAACTGTAAACTAGTTGATAAATTTTAAGACTAACTGCGACCTCCAATTTTATGAGTTTTTACCAAAAAATAAAGAATTAGCGCGATAATAAAGAATTCAATTAGTTAAATTTTTTTAAAAAAAACCCCCAACTATTTAAATTTTATTTTTAATTATACTTTTGATTAAAATCAATGTAAAATAGTAAAAAGAATAAAAGTGGCAGTTTTGTAATTTAGATGTGGAGTGGCATTTTTGCAATTTAGAGATGAAAGAAAGAGAGAGTGGCACATTTATAATTATATAAAAAGGTTTGGGTATTTGTTGAGGAGGTGCATGACTTTTGTCCACTCGGGGAGAGGGGGGTGAATAGCAATTTACATTTTTAAGGAAAGTGAATCCGTTTTGACGAGATAAATTCAATAAAAAATAACGTAAATATTTAGAAAAAGTTCAAAAATAACCAAAAAAAATGTATAAACCCTTGTCTATCTTTTATGTTTTGTCACTTACTTAACTTTTAAAGCTTTTAATTATAGTTATTTGATTTTTATATTTTTATTGTCAATACGAACTAATAATTTAGCAAAACATGAAGCTAAACTAACTAAAGTAATAAAATTGGATAAGGACATAAAATAATTTAAAAAATAAGTCAGTTCAAATTTAACCTTATTATAACTTTACAAAGTGAAATTAGATAACAATTACGTGAACTGTTAATTACAAAATTGAAAAGTTTATTCGGATGCTGATTCAAGAAAATAAAAATGTGATGAATACTGAAAAAAACTTCTTCAAAAAATGAAAATATAGTAAAGCCAAACACAAAAAGCTAAAAGTTTTTGCCAATAGAGAAATTTAGTATTAAATTTTAAAAAATAACCTATTTTTGTGATGAGAGTGTTTGTAGATGGTAACTTTCATGATTTAAAAGATATTGGTAGATCGTAACTTTTCTAATTTTTATGGTGAGAGTTTTTGTACTAGATTAATTTGTTTTTCTAAACAATAACTTATTTTTTGGTGCTTGTACTTTTTTTTAACTTTGTTGAAGTATTTGACTTTTCATAATCCAAAAATGAAAAAAAACACAAACTGAATTTTAATTAATAGAAGAAAAAAATATAATCTCAAAAAATCATAAATAACCTCAACTCACAAAATAGATTGAAATGGAGGCTTATACTAACAAAATGTCGGGGACGGTACTGTTTTCTTACTTTTTTTGGGTTTGACCGATCATAGTTGCTATAAATGGGTTATTATTGATCTGGAAATCTGATTTTTTTAAAGTTTATCGTAATTTTCAAACTATGGTCCACGCTCAATTCTCTACTTTGGTCAAAATTATTCGGTCTGATTTATGTAGAGAATATTTTCTTTATAAGTTCACAGATTTTTAGTAACTCATGGAGATTATTCACCAATCCTCCTGTTCTAACATTCCAGCTCAAAACGGTAGAGCTGAGAGAAAGCATTATCATCTCTTAGGCACTGTTAGATTTCTTCTTCTCTTGTCTTATGTTCTCTTTGTGTTTTGGAAAGAAGATGTACTGCAGTCCAAATGTCTACCCCTATTCTTTCAAGTAATTTTCCATACAAACATCTCTATGTTAGCTTTATAATTATTCATTACTTTGAGTGTTTGGTTCTGCTTGTTTTTTTCTTCTCCCTAAGCGAGATTGCAATAAGCTTAGTGTTTGTTGTGCTCTCTGCTTTCTTAGGATATGTCATCAATTAGAAAGATTATCGTTATTAGGACCATGTGACCAATAAATTGTATGTGTCTTGACATGTAACTTTTGTCAAGCGTTTTTCATATTTCTCCCTTCTACCTAAACTATAACCTATCTGTACGGCTTAGTTCTCATTAATCCATTCATTGTTGACGTGCCTTTCGAGGAGTATATTTCTACTTTCTACGTCTTTGACCTTTTTATTGCATCTTCTGCTCCCTCTATCTCTTCCTTAATTCTTCTATTTCTTTAGTTTACTCTTGTCATCATGCAGCTCCTCCGGCTGATGTCTCGACTCCCTGCTATATTGCCTCTCAAACTTGCCTTTTTGTATCCCATTTCATCTAACCACCGTTATCTTACTCGTGATCCGCATCCCTCGGTAAGACTTGACTTTACTAATACATGTTTCTCTTCTTCTTACATCATTTTCTCTCTTGTATTCATATTTATTTTAAACTCAGGTCATATAAAAAGAGGTTTGCAATAATCCTAATTGGGTGGATGCATCATTGATGAGCTTACCGTCCTTGACAAAACTCACATTTGGGATTTAGTACCTCTGCTAATTGGTAAAAATCTCAATGATTGCAAATGGTCTATAAAGTCAAGACCTATTTTGATGGTTCTTTGAAAGAATATAAAGCTTTCTTGGTGGTTAAGGGGTTTGCTTAAGAATATGAGATTAATTATGAGAAACTTTTTGCTCGTTTTTCTAAAATGATCACCGTTTATACTTTGATACATGTGGTTGTTGTGCACCGATGACCTCTTTTTTAGTTGGATGTTAAAAATACATTTCTTAATGGGCATTTGTCTGAAGAAGTCTATATGCATCTCCCTTTGGAGCTTTCTCATCATTTTAGGCTTGTTTGTCGTCTTCAAGGTACCCTCTATGGTCTGAAACAGTCTTCGCATGCTTGGTATGAGCGGTTTCACTCTGTTCATCTCTAGATTGACTTCTAACCTAGTACACATGGCTCGGCTCTCTTTATTCATCACTTGTCTATGGGGTTAGTTTTTCTCCTATTATTTGTGGATGATATAATTATCACAAATTCTGACTTTACTTTCCATTAGGTTCTCTTCATTATTATTTCGGTATCAAGATGGCTTCGTCTCCTAAGGATTGTCTTTTATCCCAGACCAAATATACCACCGATATTCTCCATTGTGTTAATCTCACTGACAAAAATGATGTTGACACTCCTCTTGAGTTGCATGCCAAGTTCTCTAATTTCGATGGTATTCCTCTAGATGATCTTACTAAGTATTGCAAGTTAGTTGGTTGCTTGGTATACCGTAATGTTACTTGGCCTGACGCTGCATATGCCGTCCATATTGTTAGCTAGCTTGTCTCTGTCCCACGTTCTACCCATTGGGGTGCATTACTCTGTATCTTGTAGTATGTTCGTTATACTATCTACCAATATTTCCTGCTCTCTTTCACCTCGAGTTTGACTCTTCGGGCATACGCTGATACTAATTAGGCCAAGGATCTCACTAATCGGAAGTCCACTTCTGATTTTTGTGTTTTTCTTGGCAATTCTATCATCTTATGGAAAAGCAAGAAATAATCAATTATTACTCAGTCTACTGCGGAAGCTGAATATTGTGCTATGTCACATGCTATTATTGAAATTATTTGGCTCCATTGGATTTTGTCTGACATGGGCGTCCCTCTACATTCTCCCACCCCTCTTCATTATGATAACAAAAGTGTCATTCAGATTGTCCATAATTCTATTTTTCATGAACGCACAAAGTGCATTGAGATTAATTGTCATTTCGTCTATCACCACCTCTAATTTGTCACCATTGATCTATCATTTGTCTTGCCCTCGCTTTAGTTGACTGATTTCTTTGCTAAGACTCACACGGTTGCTAATTTTCATTTGCCCTCGTGAGTTTGAAGAGGAGGAGGGGGGGGGGGGGGGGGGTGTAGTTTAGTATTTATGTATGAGGTCACTAATTATCTTTATCTAAATAGTCACGTATTTATCTTTTCATAATCGATATTTATCTTTTAGTAGGATAACATTTATCTTTCATGTATGTAGTCTATATATTTGTTTCTTAACTTTGTATTATGTATTCAATAAAAACTTCTTTTATGAAATAGAAACGTTTTTCTCTTTTAGTCTTGGTTTACACGAGCAGTA
>JABCMJ010010534.1:0-23242 GCA_014822125.1 Arbutus unedo | reverse complement strand
GTTCAATGTGTTTAAAACATGTTTTTAAGAGTACCACGAGAAATCAGCTCAAAATATTTTCGAAAAATGCTTGATTTAAACAGTGGTTCATAAAACAGTTCCTTTCAGCAATTTGAACCACTGTTTGGATCAGACTCTTTCCGGTAATATTTTGAGCTGATTTCTCGTAGGTACCCTAAAAAATATATTTTAAACACATTGAACGGTTTGGATCACTAAAATTTAATCACGAATGAAGAGTTTTGATTTTGGTCTAATATTAGTCTAAAAAAATATTGATCTATTATGCCATCCCCTATATATATATATATATAATCGGTCCGATCCGGTTCGAACCATGGACCAAACCATAATAATTGATTCTCATTTTTCTTGAATCATAACCAATCCACTAAACCATAGAAACAATCCAAAAGGAATAGTTCGGTCCAGTCGGTTCGGTTTAGCAGTTTTTTCGATTTTTTTGTACACCCCTAATTCATACCGTAGAAAAATAAGGAATCCCTAATTAGAAGGGAGTTAGATTTCTAATAAGGGATCCCTCGTTCTGGAGCTGTCAAATTGTGATGATCCGAACCGCTTAATATGATTGAAACACATTTGTAAGGGTTAACACCTGATATCAGGTCAAAATATTATTCGCAAAGACTTGATCCATTCAGTGTTTTATTAAATTGTTCCTCTCAGCATTTATGAAAAACTGTTTTAGATAAAACCCTTCTCTATGTCGTTTTGAGCCAATTTTTCGCGAGTCCCCTAAAAAACATGTTTTAAACACATCGAATGGTTCGAATCATAGAAATTTGTTCAGAAAATAAGAGATTCATACTGTTGCAAGATAAGAAATCCCTTATTAAAAGAGAGTTAGGTTCCCAATAAGGGATCCTTTGCTCTGCGGCGGTCAAATTATGATTATCCGAACCACTCAATGTGTTTAAAACACATTTTTAAGGGTTAACGCCAGATGTCATCTCAAAACATTATTCGGAAAGGCTTTATCTATTCAGTGTTTAATAAAATTGTTCATGTCTACATTTATCAAAAACTGTTTGAGATCAAGCCTTGTCTATGTTGTTTTGAGCCGACTTTTTGCAGGTGCCCTCAGAAAAATGTTTTAAACACATTGAACGGTTCGGATCATGAAAATTTAATCAGAAAATAAGTGATTCGCACCATAGTAAGATAAGGAATAACTATTAGAAGGGAGTTAGCTTTCTAATAAAGGATTCCTAGTTCTGTGCTGGTCAAATTGTGATGATTCGAACCGCTCAATGTGTTTAAAATAAATTTTTAATGTTAACACTAGATATCAGGTCAAAACATTATTTGGAATAGCTTGATCCATTCAGTGCTTCATAAAATTATTCCTGTCAGCATATACCAAAAACTATTTGAGATAATGTCCTTCTCTATATTGTTTTGAGCCGATTTCTTGCAAGTACTCTAAAAAATATGTTTTAAATACATTAAACGATTCGGATCATCAAAATTTGATCAGGAAATAAGAGATTCGCACCGTAGCAAGATAATGAATCCAGTATTAGAAGGGATTTCGTTTTCTAATAAGGGATCCCTTGTTCTGCGGCGGTCAAATTTTAATGATCCGAAGCACCCATTGTGTTAAAACACATTTTTGAGTATTTGTTCCACATATCGGCTCAAACTAATATTCTAAAAGGCTTGATCCATTTAGTGTTTTATAAAATAGTTCCTGTCAGCATGTATCAAAAACTGTTTTAGATCAAGGCCTTTGTCTATATTGTTTTGAGTCAATTTCATGCGGATACCCTCAAAAACATGTTTTAAACACATTGAACGGGTCGGATCATCAAAATTTGATAAAAAAATAATAGATTCACACCATAGAAAGATAAGGATTCCCTTATTAGAAAGGAATTAGCTTTCTAATAAATAATTCCTTTTCTTGCGGCGATCAAATTGTGATAATCTGAATTGCTCAATGTGTTTAAAACACAATTTCAAGTGTTAACGCGGAATATCAGCTCAAAACATTATTCGGAAAAGCTTGATATGTTCAGTGTTTCATAAAATTGTTCCAGTCAGCATTTATCAAAAATTATTTTAGATCAAGTCATTCTCTATGTTGTTTTGAGCCGATTTCTTGCAGATAAACTCAAAAACATGTTTTAAATACATTGAACGGGTCGGATCTTCAAAATTTGATCAGAAAATAAGAGATTTGCATCGTAGCAAAATAAAGAATCCCTTATTAGAAGGGAGTTAGCTTTCTAATATGGGATCTCTTGTTTTGCGGCGATCAAATTGTGATGATGCGATCCGCTCAGTGTGTTTAAAACACATTTTTAAGGTTAACGCCAGAAATCAGCTCAAAACATTAATCGGAAAGACTTAATCCATTCAGTATTTCATAAAATTGTTCCTCTCGGCATTGAACGGTTCGGATAATCAAATTTTTATTAGGAAATAAGTGATTGGCACAGTAGCAAGATGAGGAATCTTTTATTAGAAAGGAGTTAGCTTTCTAATAAGAGATCCCTTGTTCTGCGATGGTCAAATTATGATGATCCGAACCGCTTAATGTATTTAAAATATAATTTTAAGGGTTAACACCACATATCAGCTCAAAACAAAATTCGGAAAGGCAAGATCCATCCAGTGTTACAAAAAATTGCTCTCGTCAGTTTTATCAAAAACTGTTTTAGATCAAACACTTTTCTATGTTGTTTTGAGCTGATTTTTGTGGGTACCCTCAGAAAAATACTTTAAACACATCGAACGGTTCGGATCACGAAAATTTGATCAGAAAATAAAAGATTTACACCGTAGCAAAATATGGAACCCCTTATTAGAAGGAGGGTAATTTTCTAATAAGGGATCCCTTCTTCTGCGGCGGTCAAATTTTGATGATCCGAACCGCTCAATATGTTTAACGCACATTTTTTAGGGTTAACTTCAGATATCAGCTCAAAACATTATTCGGAAAGGCTTGATTCATTTTTTTCATAAAATTATTCCTGTCAGCATTTATCAAAAACTGTTTTAGATCAAGCCATTTCTCTATGTTGTTTTGAGCCGATTTTTTTCGGATAAACTCAAAAATATGTTTTAAACACATTGAAAGATTCAGATCGTTAAAATTTTTTCAGGAAATAAGAGATTTGCACCTTAAAAAGATAAGGAATCCCTTATTAGAAGGGAGTTTGCATTCTAATAAGAGATTCCTTGTTTTGCCTCGATCAAATTTTGATGATCCGAACTGCCCAATGTGTTTCAAACACAATTTTAAGGGTCAACACCATGTATCATCTCAAAACAAAATTCGGAAAGCCTTGATCCATTCAGTGTTACATAAAATTGTTCTTGTCAGTATTTATTAAAAACAGTTTTAGATCAAGCTCTTGTTTATGTTTTTTAGCCGATTTCTTGCAGTAACCTCAGAATATATTTTAAACACATTGAACGGTTCGGATGATAAATATTTGATTAGAAAATAAGAAATTCGCACCGTAGCAGGATAAGGAATCACTTATTAGAAGGTAGTTAGCTTTCTAATAAGGAATCCCTTGCTCTGCGTCGGTCAAATTGTGATGATTTGAATCGCTGGATGTGCTTAAAACATATTTTTAAGAGTTAACGGCTTGATCCATTCAGTACTTCATAAAATTATTTCTACCCGCAATTATCAAAAACTGTTTTAGATAATGCCCTTCTCTATGTTATTTTGAGTCGATCTCTTGTCGGTACTCTCAAACACATGTTTTAAACACATTGAATGGTTCGGATCATCAAAATTTGATCTGAAAATTAGATATTTGCACCGTACCAAGATAAGAAATCCTTTATTAGAAGCGAGTTAGTTTTCTAATAAGGGATCCCTTGTTCTGTGGAGGTCCAATTTTGATGAACTGAACCGCTCAAAGTATTTAACACACATTTTTTAGGGTTAACGCCCGATATCAGCTCGAAACATTATTTAGAAAGGCTTGATCCATTTGTTTTTTCATAAAATTGTTCCAGTCAGGATTTACCAAAAACTATTTTAGATCAAACCCTTTGTCTATGTTATTTTTGAGCCAATTTTTAAACACATTGAACAGGTCAGATCATCAAAAGTTGTTCAGAAAATAAGAGATTCGCACCACACCATGATAAGGAATCCCTTATTAGAAGGGAGTTAGCTTTATAATAATGGATCCCTTGTTCTGCAGTGATCAAATTGTGATGATCCGAACCGCTAAATGTGTTTAAAACACATTTTTATGGGTTAACGCTGATTTCTTGAGGATACTCTCAAAAATATATTTTAAACACATTAAACGGTTCAGATGTTCAAAATTTGATAAGAAAATAAGAGATTCGCAATGTAGCAAGATAATGAATCAATTTTTTAGAAGCAAGCTAGCTTTCTAATAAGGGATCCCTTGTTCTTCGGAAATCAAATTTTGATGATCCGAGCCAGAAATCAGTTCAAAATAATATTCAGAAATGCTTGATCTAATCAGTGTTTCATAAAATTATTCCTGTCAGTATTTATTAAAAACTGTTTTAGATCAAACTATTCTCTATGTTGTTTTGAGCCGATTTCTTGCGAGTACTCTCAAACATATGTTTTGAAAATATTGAACAGTTCGGATCATAAAAATTTGATCAGAAAATAAGAGTTTCGCACCGTAACAAGATAAGGAATCTCTTATTGGAAGAGAGTTAGCTTTCTAATAGGGGATATCTTGTTCTGCGGTGGTCAAATTTTGAAGATCCGAGGCATTCATTGTGCTTAAAACACATTTCCAAGGGTTAACACCAGAAATCATCTCAAAATATTACTCAGAAATGCTTGATCCATTTAGTGTTTCGTAAAATTATTTTTGTCAGCATTTATCGAAAACAATTTTAGATTAAACCCTTCTTTATGTTGTTTTGAGCCGATTTCTTGCAGGTGCCCTCAAAAATATATTTTGAATACATAGAATAATTCGGATGATAAAAATTTGATCAGGAAATAAGAGATTCACACTGTAGCAACATAAGGAATTATTCTTTTAGAAGCGAGTTAGCTTTCTAATAAGGGATCCCTTGCTCTCCGGCGGTCAAATTTTGATGATCCGAGCTGCTCAATGTGTTTAAAACACAATTTTAAAGGTAAACTCTAGAAATCAGGTCAAAATATTATTCGGAAAGACTTTATCCATTCTGTATTTTTAAAAAAAAATTCTGTCAGTATTTATAAAAAATTGTGTTAGATCAAGCCATTCTCTATTTTGTTTTGAGGCTATTTCTTGCAGGTATCCTCAAAAATAAATTTTAAACACATTAAACGATTCAGATAATCAAAATTTGATCATGAAATAAGAGATTCGCACCATAGCGAGACAAGAAATCCCTTATTAGAAGCGACTTAGCTTTCTAATAAGGGATCTCTTGTTTTTCGATAGTCAAATTTTGATGATCCGAGCCGCTCAATGTGTTTAAAACACACTTTTAAGGGTTAACGCCAGAAATCAGCTCAAATATTATTCGAAAATATTTCATCCATTAAGTATTTAATAAATTTATTCCCGTGAGCGTTTATCAATAACCGTTTTAGATCAAACCCTTCTCTATGTTTTTTTGAGCCGATTTCTTACGGCTTTCCTCAAAAACATGTTTTGAACACATTGAATGGTTCGGACCATCAAAACTTGATCAGAAAATAAGATATTCCCACCGTAGCATGATAAGAAATCCCTTATTAGAAGAGAGTTAGGACCATCAAAATTTATTCCCTATCCATTGTTCTTCGGCGGTCATATCTTGCTGATCCAAGCCACTCAATGTGTGTAAAACATATTTTTGAGGGTTAACCCAAAAAATCAGCCCAAAATATTGTTCGAAAAAGTTTGATCGATTTAGTGTTTCAAAAAATTGTTTCCGTTACCATTGACGAAAAACTGTTTTAGTTCAAGCCCTTCTCTGTGTTGTTTTGAGCCGATTTCGTGCGGGTGACCTAAAAAATGTGTTTTAAACACATTGAAAGATTCGGATCATCAAAATTCAATAAGGAAATAAGTCATTCGCACCATAGCAAGCTAAGAAATCCCTTATTATTAGAAGGGAGTAAACTTTCTAATAAGGGATTCTTTGTTCTCTGGCGGTCAAGTTTTGATGTTCTGCGCCACTTAATGTATTTAAAACACATTTTTAAGGGTTAACGTTAGAAATAAGCTCAAAATATTACATGGAAAGGTTTGATATATTCGGTGATTTATAAAATTGTTCCCGTCAGCATTTATCAAAAATTATTTTAGATCAAGCCATTCTCTATGTTGCTTTGAGTCGTTTTCCTGCGCGTACCCTCAAAAATAAGTTTTGAAAACATTGAACGGTTCAGATCAACAAAATTTGTTCAGGAAATAAGAGATTCACACTATAGCATGCTAACGAATCCCTTATTAGAAAGGAGTTAGTTTCTAATAAGGAATCCCTTGTTCTCCAGCCGTCAAATTTTGATGATCCGAGCTGCTCAATGTGTTTAAAACACATTTTTTATGTTAACGCCAAAAATAAGCTCAAAATATTATTCGGAAAGGATTAATCCATTCAATATTTCATAAAATTGTTCCCTTCAATATTTATCAAAAACTATTTTAGATCAAGTCCTACTCTATGTTGTTTAGAGCCGATTTCTTCCTTGTACCCTCAAAAATAAGTTTTGATCACATTGAACGATTCGGATCATCAAAATTTGATAAGAAAATAAGAGATTCGCAACGTAGCAAGATAAGGAATCATTTTTTTAGAAGCGAGTTAGCTTTCTAATATGGGATCCCTTGCTCTCCGCGGTCAAATTTTGATCATCCGAGGCGATCAATGTGTTTATAACAAATTTTTAAGAGTTAATGCCAGAAATTAATTTAAAATATTATTCGGAAAGGTTTGATCTAATTAATGTTTCATAAAATTGTTCCTGTCTATTTTTATCAAAAACTGTTTTACATCAAGCCATTCTCTATGTTGTTTTGAGCCGATTTCTTATGGGTACACTCACACACATGTTTTGAACACATTGAACAGTTCGCATCATCAAAATTTAATCAGGAAATAAGAGATTCGCACCGTAGCAATATAAATAATCTATTATTAGAAGAGAGTTAGCTTTCTAATAAGGGATCTCTTGTTCTCCGGCGATCAAATTTTGAAGATCCGAGCCGCTCATTGTGTTTAAAACACATTTCCAAGGGTTAATGCTAGAAATCAGCTCAAAATATTATTCGGAAAGACTTGATCCATTCAGCGTTTTGTAAAATTATTCCCGTCGGTATTTATGAAAAACTGTTTTAGATCAAGCCATTCTCTATGTTGTTTTGAGCCGATTTTTAAGGGTACCCTCAAAAACATATTTTCAACACGTTGAATGGTTCGAATGATCAAAATTTTATCAGGAAATAAGATATTCGCACCGTAACAAGATAAGAAATCCTTTATTAAGGGAGTTAACTTTCTAATAACGGATCACTTGTTCTCCGGCGATCAAATTTTGATGATCCGAGCCACTCATTGTATTCAAAACACATTTTTTAAGTTTAACACCGGAAATCAGCTCCAAATAATATTCGGAAAGGCTTGATCCATTAACTGTTTCATAAAATTATTCTCGTCAGCATTTATCAGTAACTATTTTAGATCGAGCTCTTCTCTATATTGTTTAGAGTCGATTTCTTACGAATTCTCTCAAAAATATATTTTAAACACATTGAACGGTTTGGATTATCAAAACTAGATAAGAAAATAATAGATACGCGCCATAGCATGATAAGAAATCCCTTATTATAAGGGAGTTAGGTTTCTAATAAGGGATCCATTGTTCTCCGCCGATCAGATTTTGATGATCAAAGCCGCTCAATGTGTTTAAAACACATTTTTAAGGGTACACACAAGAAATTAGCTTAAACTATTCTTTGTAAAGGCTTGATCCATTCAATGTTTCATAAAATTGTTCCCGTCAGCATATATTAAAAACTGTTTTAAAACAAATCATTCTCAACGTTGTTTTGAGCCAATTTCTTGGTGGTACCCCCAAAAACGTATTTTAAACACATTGAACGTTTTGGGTTATCAAATTTTGATCAAAAAGTATGACATTCGCATCGTAGCAAGGTAAGGAATCCCTTATTAGAAGGGAAGTACCTATCTAATAAGGGATATCTTGTATTCTGGCTGTCAATTTTTGATGATCCGACCCGCTCAATATGTTTAAAATAAAATTTTAAGGATTAACCCCAGAAATCAGCTTAAAATATTAATTATTCAGAAAGGCTTGATCCATTCAGTGTTTCATAAAATTGGTTTCGTCAGCATTTATTGAAAACGGTTTTAGATCAAGTCCTTCTTTATGTTGTTTTGAGTCAATTTCTTGAGGGTACCATCAAAAATATGTTTCGAACACATTGAATAATTCGAAAGATCAAAATTTGATCAGGAAATAAGAGATTCGCACCTTAGCAAGATAAGGAATCATTTTTTTAGAAACGAGTTAGCTTTCTAATAAGGGATCTCTTGTTCTCCGGTGGTCATATTTTGATAATCTGAGCCGCTCAATGTGTTTATAACAAATTTTTAAGGGTTAACGCCAGAAATCAGCTCAAAATATTGTTCGGAAGGACTTGGTCTAATCAGTGTTTCATAAAATTATTCCCGTCAGTATTTATCAAAAACTATTTTAGATCAAACCATTCTCTATGTCGTTTTGACAGGAATAATTTTATTAAACATTGAATGTACCAAGCCTTTCCAAATAATATTTTGAACTGATTTCTGGCGTTAACCCTTAAAAATATGATTTAAACACATTGAGCAGTTTAGATGATCAAAATTTAACGACCACAAAATAAGGGATTTCTTATTAGAAAGCTAACTCGTACATGACTTTCTTCGATTTTGCTATGATGCGAATTTCTTATTTCTTGATCAAATTTCGATGATCCGAACCGTTCAATGTGTTTAAAACATGTTTTGATCATACTCGCACAAAATCGGCTCAAAACAACATAGAGAAGGGCTTGATCTGAAACAGTTTTTGATAAAAGCTGCTGGGGACATTTTTCTGAAACGCCGAACGGATGAAGCCTTCCGAATAATATTTTGAGCTGATTTCTAGCGTTAGGCATTAAAAATACGTATTAAACACATTGAGCAGTTTGGATCATCAAAAAAAGCGATCTCTTGTTAGAAAGCTAACTTGTATACGACTCTCTTCGATCTTGCTACCGTGCGAATTCCTCATTTTGTGATCAAATTTTGATGATCCAAACCGTTCAATGTGTTTAAAACATATTTTCAAGGGTACCCGCAAGAAATCCAAAACAATATAGAGAAGCGCATGAACTAAATAGTTTTTTTTATCAATGCTGACAGGAACAATTTTATGGAACATTGAATGGATCACATCTTTCCAAATAATATTTTGAGCAGATTTCTAGCGTTAAACCTTAAAAATATGTTTTAAACACATTGAGCAATTTGGATCATCAAAATTTGACCGCCACAAAATAAGGGATCCCATATTAGAAAGCTAACTCGTATACAGACCTTCTATCTTGCAACGGTGCGAATCTCTCAATTTCTGTCCAAATTTTGATGATCCGAACAGGTCAATATATTTAATACATGTTTTTATGGTACCCACAAAAAATCGGATCAAAACAACAAAGAGAAGAGCTTGATCTAAACAATTTTTTATAAATGATGATAGGAACAATTTTATGGAATACTGAATGGATCAAATCTTTCTGAATAATATGTTGAGCTGACTTTTGTCGTTAACACTAAAAACTATATTTTAAACACATTGAGCGGTTCGGATCATCAAAATTTGACCGCCACAAAATAAAGGATCCTTTATTTGAAAGCTAACTCGTATATGACTCCCTTCTATCTTGCTATGGTGGAATTCCTCATTTTCTAATCAAATTTTGATGATCTGAACCGTTTAACGTTTTTAAAACATGTTTTCTGGGATACCCGTAAAAAAATCAGCTCAAAACAACATAGAGAAGAGCTTTATCTAAATAATTTTTGATAAATATTGACTAGATCAATTTTATGAAACACTGAATGAATCATGCCTTTCCAAATAATATTTTCAGCTGATTTCTGGCGTTAACTTTTAAAATATGTTTTAAACACATTGAGCAGTTTGGATCATCAAAATTTGATTGCTGCAAAATAAGGGATCATTTATCAGAAAGCAAACTCATATACCATTCCCTTCTATCATGCAATGGTGCGAATCTCTTATTTTTCTTATCAAATTTTGATGATCCAAACCGTTCAATATGTTTAAAATATGTTATTGATAGTACCTGCACAAAATTGGCTCAGAACAACCTAGAGAAGAGCCTGATCTAAATAGTTTTTGAAAAATTCTGACAAGAATAATTTTATAAAACACTGAATGGATCAAGCATTTTCGGATAATATTTTGAACTAATTTCTGGCGTCAATGCTTAAAAATATGTTTTAAAAACATTGAGCTATTCAGATCATCAAAATTTGACGGTCGCGAAATTATGGATTCCTTATTAGATATATAACTCGTATACAACTCCCTTTTATCTTCCTACGGTACGAATCTGTTTTTTCCTGATCAAATTTAAGTGATTTGAACCATTCAATGTGTTTAAAACATGTTTTTGAGGATACCCAAACAAAATCGGCTCAAAACAACACAGAGAAGGTTTTGAATTAAACAGCTTTTGAGAAATGTTGACAGGAAAAATTTTATGAAACACTGAATGCATCAAGCCCCTTGGAATAATATTTTGAGCTGATTTATAGCGTTAACCCTTAAAAATATGTTTTAAACACATTGAGCAGTTTAGGTCATCAAAATTTGTCCGCCGTAAAATAAGGGAGCCCTTATTAGAGAGCTAACTCATATACGACTCCCTTCTATCTTGCAACAGTGCGAATCACTTATTTTCTGATGAAATTTTGATGATGCATACCGAATATGTGTAAAACATGTTTTCGAGGGCACCCGTGAGAAATCGGCTCTAAATAACACAGAGAAGGGTTTGATTTAAATAGTTTTTGATAAATGCTAGGAGGACCAATTTTTTGAAGTACTGAATGGATCAAGTCTTTCTGAATAATATTTAGCTGATTTCTAGCGTTAACCCTAAAAAATATGTTTTAAACACATTGAGTAATTCGGCTCATCAAAATTTGACCGCCGCAAAACAAGGGATCCTTTATTGGAAAGCTAATTTGTACACGACTCCCTTCTATCTTGCTACGGTGCAAATGTCTTATTTCGTGATCAAATTTTGATGATCAAAACTGTTCAATGTGTTTAAAACATGTTTTCAAGAGTACTCGCAAGGAATCTACTCAAAACAACATAGGTAAGAGCTTGATTTAAACAATTTTTGATAAATGCTGACAAGAACAATTTTATGAAACACTGAATGGATCAAGTCTTTCTAAATAATATTTTGAGCTAATTTCTGGTGTTAACCCTTAAAAGTATGTTTTAAACACATTGAGCAATTCGGATCATCGAAATTTGACCTTCGCAAAAGAAGGCATCCCTTATTAGAATGCTAACTCGTATACAACTCCATTCTATCTTGCTACCGTGCGAATCTCTAATTTCCTGATCAAGTTTGGATGATCCGAACCATTCAATTTGTTTAAAATATATTTTTGGGAGTACCCGTAACAAATCGGCTCAAAATAACATGGAGAATGCCTTTATCTGAACAGTTTTTTAGGAATAATGACAGGAATAATTTTATGAAACACTGAATGGATCAAGTCTCTCCGAATAATATTTTGAGCTAATTTCTGGCGTTAACCCTTAAAAATATGTTTTAAACACATTAAGCGGTTCGGATGATCAAAATTTAAACCCCGGAAAACAAGGGATCCTTTATTAGAAAGCTAACTCGTATACGACTCATTCCTATTTTTTTTTGGATAAACCACTTTAAAATTAAAAAAGGGCTAATCGAATATGTAGAAATACTAGGGGCATACCCTCAAAGAAAACAACTAAAAAAGAAATATACTTATGGCCAAATTCCTACACCTTTTAACAGATGATGACGGAATTCAAAAGAGGCCTAACAAGCCGCATGACAAAAGGAGTTGGAGACACTCCCAAAATAGGGAGTCTTGAAAATAAATCAATACAAAATGAAAGGGGCATATCCCATGAGCTATTACAGATACAAAACAACATGCATACCCTCTAGATTACAAATCAACATAGAATCTCTAATCTTCCAACGGCTGCCCAAGCAATGAGTCCTTACTTGATCCCAAAATGCTTCCAATCCCACCTTGGACCTGAATTGAACAAAAATTAGAGTCTCTATTTTTCAACATAACCCAAGTAATGTATCCCTGTAGGTATTCTCAAAAGAGAAAGAACCCGAGAACGAACATTAAGAACAATGAGAGAAACAATAGATCGGTGAGTTAATGTAACTTTTTGAAGCTTCCTCATGTTACGCTCAACCCAAATATGATATATAGTCCTGCTGAATGCAAGTTTAGTAATGAGGGTCTCAAGGCTCTTGCCCTTACACTACTGGATTAAAATATTTAACCAATTTTGCCAACTAGTCGCATGCCATTGGACCCTACATTTGGAATAAATGAGATTTCCTGTGGAAATGGTAAAGGGGCAGTTCAAAAATAGATGATCAAGGTCCTCAGAATGGGAACAAAAGGCACAGCAGGAGGATGTTTTCATTCCAAAAGTAACTAGACGGCTCTCAGTATTAAGCCAATTTTGGATAAACCAAGTGATGATACTATATTTAGGAATATGACCCGGAAACCAAATCAGAGAATTCCAAGGGACTCTAGGATGTTGAACCCTCCATTCATCCCAGAGCAAGGAAACGGAGAACTTGCCATTAGAAGTCAGAGTCCAATTGCAAGTGTCCTCCTTATCACAAGAAGGAATGGGCAAGGCCTGAGAGGCTTGTTTGAGATCCATAAGGTCAGGAGATAACGCAATCGGCCAGTTCCAATTACCTCTAGAAAGAATAGAAGTAACCCGGGTATTAATATTGAGGCCAGTATCATACACATTGAGGGAACTAAAATGTTGTAATAGGGGACCAAGGGGGTGCCAATTATCATACCAAAGGAAGGTGTTACTGCAATTATCAATATTGTGCCTGATAAAAGGCCGAATGTCATTCCTAAGGGCAAGCAACTTACGCCAACTCCAAGAAGGATTAGAAGAAATTTTAAAACTCCAGAAATCTTGATTTTTAAGGAGGTAAGATTTAATCCATTGACACCACATAGATTGCTCACCTCTAGAGATGAGAAACCAGGTGTGTTTGGCTATAGAGACCATGTTCCACAAACTACTAGACTTGATACCTAGACCACCCTCAGTAGTGGGAGAGCAAATGTGATCCCAAGAAACCTTAGCGCCAGCAGATTTAAGATCAAGACCAGACCAGAAAAAGGCACGAATGATGGACTTTATCTCTTTGAGAATTTTCTTAGGGAGAATGAAGAGAGAAGTCCAATAAGAATACATAGAGAAGAGTACAGACTTAATGAGTTGAAGACGACCTGCATAGGAGAGATATCTAAAGGTCCAAGATTTGACCCTAGCGGTGATGCAGTCGACCAAAAGCCTGACAGTCAAAATGCTTTAATTTGGACTAGAGGAGGGGAACTCTAAGATAACAAACAAGAAGGGTACCCTCATTGAAATTGAGACTCTCTAGGATGTTGGTTCTAATTGGTAGGAGACAGTCCCGAGAAGAAAACATGACTTTTACTGGGACTATGAGATAATCTAGAGAGACTTTTAAACTCCATACGAGCATAATTGATAGGGGAAATTGAAGAAATGTCACCTTTACAAAAGATCATAAGACCATCAGCAAAACAAAGATTGATGATTTTCGATTTCTCACATCTCCAGTGAAATTTGAAATCCGAATGGAGGGATTTCTCCTTAAGGATAGAAGTCAGGATTTTCATAACAATAACAAACAGGTAGGAAGATAACGGATCTCCTTGTCTAAGTCCTTTTTTTTCTAGGAAAGTACCCCGTAGGTTCTCCGTTAATGTTCAACGAGTAAAAAGGGGTAGTGATACAAGCTTGAAGCCACTGAATTATGATAGGATGGAAATTCATGGCTTGAAGGATGTCCACAAGAAAAGCGCATCGCACATTGTTGTAAGCCTTCATAATATCTACTTTCATGGCACAACGAGGAGAGGAAGACATTTTATGATAGCCACGCATGAGCTCTTGAGTAAGAAAGATGTTATCTGCAATTCTACGACCTTTAATGAATCCTGACTAGACAGGACCAATGACGTGAGGAAGAGCCTGTTGAATTCTAGGAGCCATAATACGCAAGATGCACTTATAGATGGTGTTACAACAAGAAATGGGCTAGTAGTCAGTGACTTTAGTAAGGTTAGGAATCTTGGGTATGAGCGCAACCAAGGTAGAATTGGTAACTTTCAGCATGTTTTTAGAGCAGAAAAAATTACGGACCGCGGCTGTGACCTCTTTATCAACGATGTCCCAAGTATTATGAAAAATCCCAGCATTATAACCATCAGAACCAAGAGCTTTGTTGGGATAATCAGAAATGTCAGTGACCATATTATTGCGCGCAGCATCATGAAGCTTAACCCAAACAACTTGAGAAACTCTAGTATTACTAGAATAGTGGTCTGATAATAGTCCACAAAGGTGGACTTAATAAGATTAATGTCATGAGTAATGGAGCCTTCCTCAAGAGTAAGGGAACTAATGTTATTCCTATTCGTACTATTGTTAACAGACTTGAAGAACTAGGCAGTGCATTGGTCCCCGTGCTTAAGCCATTGTATACGGGATTTTTGTTGAGCAAGGAGTTCCTAAGCACGAGACATGGCAAGGTAATTAGCACACAACTTCTTCTCCCGCTCTTTAAGGGATGGATTCAAAGGATCAGAATCCAGCACATTCTGAATAGACTAAAGGTCAGTACGAGTAGCCTCAGCTCTTATAGAGATGTTACTATATTCAGTACGATTAAGAAGCTTGTGGTCAGCACGTAATAACTTTAGTTTAGCGTAAACAGTGTACATAGGATTACCATTAACAATCTGAGTCCAAGTTTTAAGAACCAAAGGATGGAATTGCGAATTGTGGACTAAGTGATTGAAGAATTTGAAGGGTTTATGACCGGAACTATTGGCCAAGTTGAGAGAGACCATGGAAGGAGAGTGATCAGAGATTTTGAGAGGAAGGAATATGGTACTCGGATACGTAAAGGTACTTAAGCCATCTCTCCTTAACAAGCGCTCGATCCAATTTGGAAGCAATGAAAGAAGGACCGATACGCTTGTTAGCCCAAGTAAACTGACAACCCGAAAACCGGAGATCCTCAAGTTCAATGTCGTTAAGGCAAGAGTTAAACTCCAAAAAGTAGGCAGCCCACGAAGAATCACCACCAGATTCTTCATTGGGATATCCGATAGCATTGAAGTCCCCTAAGAGGATGCCTGGAAGATGAGCAGAATTACAACAACAATTGGTGATATGCATCCAAAGGATGCTCCACTGAATAGGAGAATTGGAACCATAAACGAATGAAGCATAAATATGCGTGCGCAAAAGTTTATGAAAAAAGAACAATGAATGATTTGATCATTCATATAGATTGGATTAACATCAAGAACAGTGGGATTCCAGCAAACCCAAATACGACCAGAATAGAAGTGCTGGTAGTTGTGAAGAATGGACCAATTGGGAAAGGCGTAAGCCATGATTTTTGAGCAGTTGGGAGACTTAACCTTAGTCTCAATAAGGCCAAAAAGGGAGATATTATGTTGACGGATGAAGTGCCTAACCTCCTTATGTTTAATAGGATCATTAAAACCACAAATGTTCCGAGCTCCAAAATAAAAATGGATAGAATTCATAAAAGATATGACAAACACACCAAGCCGCAACATATAGAAATTATGTCAAAATTGCCAATACAAGATTGACCCAATAATTCCAGTGCAGAACTGACCCATAATGCCAGTACGTAACTGGCCCATATGCATGAATTAAAATAAACACACCAAATCTAGTAGTTAGGGTTAATGCATTGATAAAGCTGTCTAGAGTGGCCAAAAAGCGTTATTTGGCGATATTAGCAGAGAACCTAAAAGAAACTAAGTACTTAATATTTGTCATCATAAAACCCAAAAACTAACAGAATCGAGAACTAAAGGAATCACTTCGCTTTCCTGGTGGAGGTCTGCTTTCTCCCTTCTTTCCCTCCTTTCTTTTTGGTCGAGCTGTTGCTCTTACGAGTAAAGAAAAAGGGGGTCTTGCCTTTAGCCTTAGAGGGGGACCGCGGTGAGGACGGAGAATCACATTGAGAAACATGACCTACCCTTTCTTCTTTGTTAGAATCAGCATTTTCATCCAAAATTTCATTCACATCAATGGCGGTGTTGTGGTTCGTCATATCAGTGTCCTGCGTAGGAGGAAGCTCAATTGCTCAAGGTAACATAGTTGGCGTAAGAGTGGAGGTAGTGGGAACATCAGAGCTTACCATTTTCTCTTTGTTTTTACCCACTTGGACCCAATTATCCTCCTGAACAGAAGGTTTTGCAATTGAAACCTGGGGAGGGGTATTCTTTAGATACTTTGAATCGTGATGGCAAAAAATACAGCATTTCGAGCATTCGGGTGGTAGCCATTGATGAGTACTCAAGGACCACAGTAGTTGTCATTTCTCCAATAGACAACTGAAGAATTCCTGGGAAGGGGTGGCCAGCATAAACCTCGATACAAATGCGAGCAAAAACAAGTCTACTCATATTTTCAGTGCCTTTATCTACACAAATAGGCTTACCCACAGCACTAGCAATACGGTTGAAACATTCAGCAGTCCAAAATTACAAAGGAAGATGATGGAATTTCACCTAGGTAGGGATGTGGTCAGGCTCATATCGGGTCAAAGGAGAAGGTATTTTTTTGAGAAAAAACATGGACCCTTTTCCATGACCCTCATTTTGGATTCGTCATCTTGAAACTCAAAGAAATAATAGCCTTGCTCAGTAGACTTAAACATCAATAAGACCATACGAACCCCACAGGCTTTGAGCCATCGCACGCACCAAAGGCAACGCCATTTTTCCATCAAGGAAATAGCCAACCAAGCAATGCTTCCATCGATTAGTTTCAAGGTGTTTCTCCTCGAGCACAATAACAGAAGGTTTATTATTTATAATTTTTGGATGGAAATCCAGCTTCATAGACTCCGTAGGGCTTTGAGATAGAAGAAGGAAACCCAGTCCTTCTTAGGTTTTGATAATGGAATATTGGACCTGTTATTGTGGGTCCTTCCCACATCCACCAAAGGGACCCCATGATTAGGGTTACTTGGAGATGGAGTTCGCTGAGGAGTGAGATTTTTTATAGAGACTGAGGGGTCAGCATTACTAGATAGATCAGGTTGGAAGTTGTCGATCTAAGCATAGATCTCGCTTCTATCTGCTTCCTCAAGAACTGGGTTTGGATCTTGAACGGTTTCTAGAAATTCATCTTTCAGCCGCTTCATCGTCTAGACCAAATCCTCCAAATTCAAAGGATCTCCGAGATCTAGGGTACATTTCATGGTGGTCTCTAAAGATGAGATGAGATCGGACATGGAGTCTTTGCACTGAAGTTTGGTGGCTTCGGCCTGAAGAACTTGCGAAAGTTTACAAGATGGGGAATGTTTGGTTTTCGTGGGAGCGAAGGTTATGTTTGGAGAAGTGGGCTGGTGAGAATCATTATGGGTGAGGGAATCAAGACAATTTAGTATTATAATGAATGGAGGTTTTTTATGCAGGTGGAAGTTTCGAAGAGTGTTGTAGGAGTTGTTTTCCAGGGATATTAATGGAATCAACCATAGAAGTTCCAAGGTCATTAGTTGGACCACCTCTGTTTGAACATCTAAGTGCAAAGGTTTTCTCCATTAATGAATCCAGAAGAGAGGATGTTGGGGTTGAGTTATTGCACTGATCCAGATTCGTTAGGGTCCCATTTTTTTTTTTTTTGGATAATCCAGCTTAAAATTAAAAAGAGCCAACCGAATATAGAGAAATACAAAGGGCATAACCTAGGACAAAACAACAAAAAAAGAAGAAACAAGACCGAATTCCTACACCTTCTAGCAGATGATGATGGAATTCGCAAGAGGCCTAACAAGGCGCATGACAAAAGGAGCTGGATATGATCCCAAAATAGGGATTCTTGAGAAAAAACCAATACAAAATGAAAAGGCATACCCCATGAGCTATTATAGATTACAAAACAGAGGGCATTCCCCCTAGGTGACAAAATCAGCATAGAATTTCCAATCTTCCATAGTCTGCCCAAGAAATGTATCTTTACTTGATCCAAAATGCTTCCAATCCCACCTTGGACCTGAACAGAACAAACATTAGAGTCTCCATTTTTCAACATACCACATGTAATGGGCCCCATAGGTATTCTCGGAAGAGAAAGGACTTGAGAACGAACATTGAGAACAATGAGAGAAACAATAGATTGGTGAGTTTTTGTAACTTTTTGAAACTTTCGCATATTACGCTCCATCCAAATATGATATAGTACTATTGAACGCGAGTTTAGTAATGAGGGTCTCAAGGCTCTCGCCCTTGCACTGTTGGATTAAAATATTTATCCAACTCTACCAACTAGTCGCATGCCATTGGACCCTAAGTTTGGAAGAAATGCGATTCCATGTGATAATGGTAAAGGGCTAGTTCAAAAACAGATGATCAAGATCCTCAGAATGGGAACAAAAGGCACAGTAAAAGGACATTTTCATTCCAAAAGTAACCAGGCAGCTCTCAGTATTAAGATGATTTTAGATAGCTAAACAAGTGATGATACTATATTTAGGAATATGACCCGAAAACCAAAGCAGAGAATTCCAAGGGACACTAGGATGTTGAGCCCTCCATTCATCCCAGAGCGAGGAAATGGAGAACTTGCCAGTAGAAGTGAGAGTCCAAATGAAGGAGTCCTTCTTATCACAAGAAGGAATGGGCAAGGTTTGAGAGGCCTGTTTGAGATCCATAAGGTCATGAGATAATGCAACAGGCCAGTTCCAATTACCTCTAGAAAGAAAAGAATTAACCCGGGCATTAATACTGAGGCCAGAATCATACACAATGCGGGGATTAAAATGTTGTAAGAGGGGACCATGGGGTTGCCAATTATCATACCAAAGGAAAGTGTTACTGTCATTACCAATATTGTGCCAGATAAAAGGCCAAATGTCATTCCTAAGGGCAAGCAACTTATGCCAACTCCAAGAAGGATCAGAAGAAATTTTAACACTCCAGAAACTTTGATTTTCAAGGAGGTAAGATTTAACCCATTGACACCACATGGATTGCGCCCCTCTAGAGACGAGAAACCAGATGTGTTTATCTATAGAGGCCTTGTTCCACAAACTAATAGACTTGATACCTAGACCACTCTCATTAGTGAGAGAGCAATGTGATCGCAAGAAACCTTAACGCCAGAAGATTTAAGATCAGGACCAGATCAGAAAAAGGCACGAAGGATGGACTCTATCTCTTTGAGAATTTTCTTAGGGAGAATAAAGAGAGAAGTCCAATAAGACTGCATAGAGAATAGCACAGACTTAATGAGTTGAAGATGACTTGCATAGGAAAGATACCTAGAGGTCCAAGATTTGACCCTCGCGGTGGAGTGGTCAACCAATGCCCAACAGTCAAAATGCTTTAATTTGGATGAGAGGAGAGGGACTCCAAGATAACGAACAGGAAGGGTGCCCTCATTGAAATTGAGACGCTCCATGATACTAATTCTATTGGTAGGAGACACTCCCGAGAAGAAAACATGACTTTTACCGGGACTAGGAGATAATCCAGAGAGACTTTTAAACTCTATAAGAGCATCATGAATATGAGAAACTGAAGAAATGTCACCTTTACAAATGATCATAAGATCATCAGCAAAACAAACATTGATAATTTTGGATTTCTCACATCTCCAATGAAATTTGAAATCCGAATGGACGGACTTTTCCTTAAGGATAGATGTCAGGATTTCCATAACAATAACAAACAAGTAGGAAGATAACGGATCTCCTTGTCTAAGGCCTTTTTTGCCAAGAAATTCAACGAGTAAGAAGGGGTAGTGATACAAGCTTGAAACCACTAAATCATAGTAGGATGGAAATTCATGGCTTGAAGGATGTACATAAGAAAAGCCCATCGCACATTGTCATAGGCCTTCATAATATCCACTTTCATGGCACAATGAGGAGAGGAAAACTTTTTATGATAAACACGCATGAGCTCTTGAGTAAGGAAGATGTTATCCACAATTCTACAACCTTTAATGAATCGTGACTGGATAGGATCAATGAGGTGAGGAAGAGCCTATTGAATTCTAAGTGCCAAAATATGCGAGATGCACTTGTAGATAGTGTTACAACAACAAATGGGCCGAAAGTCAGTGACTTTAGTAGGATTGGGAATCTTAGGGATGAGCGCAACCAGAGTGGAATTGGTAACTTTCAACATTTTTTTGGAACGAAAAAAATTACGAACAACAGCTATGACCTCTTTACCATTAATGTCCCATGTATTATGAAAAAACCCAGCATTATAACCATCAGGACCAGGGGCTTTGTTGGGATGCAGGGAAAGAAAGGTTTGTTTAATCTCAGCATCAGAAATGTCAGTGACCATATTATTGCGCTCAGTATCAGTAAGCTTAACCCGAACAAGTTGAGAAACTCGAGGATTACCCAAATAGTGGTCATCATGAAGAGTACCAAGTAGATTCTGATAATAGTCCACAAAAGTGGATTTAATAAGATCAATGTAGTGAGTAATGGAGCCATCGTCAAGAGTAAAGCAAGTGATGTTATTTCTGTTTGTACTATTGTTAACAGACTTGAAGAAGTAGGCAGTGCATTGATCCCCGTGCTTAAGCCATTGTATGCAAATCAAAGTCATAATCTTCCATGTGTTCCATCCACCGACGCTGTCGCAGATTCAACTCCTCAAAAGCTGTCTCACAAGCATCATTTCACACAAAACGAATTCTTTTGCATGTCAATCGTGTCATCGAAGCTGCTAGATAGAAAAAGTCAAGGATAAAGCTGTGGTAATACTCAGTTAATCCTAAGAAACTTCGAATCTCAAAAATATTTTTTGGTTGGGGCCAGTTCATCACCGCTTCCACCTTCCTTGGGTCAACGGACACACCACTTTTTGAAACCACATGCCCTAAAAATTTGACTTCGGACAACCAAAACTCACACTTGCTAAGTTTAGTTTAGCATACAGACTATGCTCTCTTAAAATTTATAGAACAACTGCAAGATGAGACTGGTTCTCCTCCTCTGTAGGCAAATAGATCAATATGTCATTAACAAAAACCATAATAAATCTATCAAGGTATAGGTGAAAAATGCGATTCATAAGATCCATGAATGTCGCCGGTGTGTTTGTCAAGTCAAAAGGTATAACCACAAACTCATAATGCCCATAGCGTGTTCGAAAGGCCGTTTTCGGAACGTCTTCCTTTCGGACCCTCAACTGGTGATAACCTGATCTCAAATCAATCTTAGAAAAGCACGTTGCTCATCGGAGTTGGTCAAATAAGTTGTCAATTCTTGGCATCGGGTACTTATTTTTTACGGTAACACAGTTTAGTTTCTGATAGTCGATACATAGTCACAAAGATCCATCATTTTTCTGTGCAAATAAGGCCGGTGCTCCCCATGGAAACGTATTAGGGTGAATAAATTCTAAATCTTGCACATTTTGTAATTGTGTCTTTAACTTTTTGAATTCAGCCGGAGCAAAATGATAAGGAGGCACAGAGATAGGTGCGGTACCGGGAAATAAATCGATAGTAAATTTGATTTCTCACTTTGGAGGCAAGCCAGACAACTCAACAGGAAATACATTCGAAAAATCTCGAACCACTAAAGGTAGCTCTACACGATTTGGCGTATCTTCATCTGACGTTAAACTAGCCAAAAGTGCATAGATGGACTCTTGCTCTTGAGATCCCCACAAGTAAGGTTCCAACAGCTCTCGTCATTTCCCAAAAAAAATCAAAACAACCCCCTTCAGGTGAGAAAATACGGACTCGACACTTGAAACAGTCGATGGTAGCATGATACCTAGACAACCAGTCCATACCCAAAATAATTTTAAATGTTGACATGTCTAAAACAATAAAGTCAAAAGTGAAATGACGATCAAAGATAACAAGCTCACAAGCTCTACAAACAAAACTAAGTGGCGATCTACCTCCAAGAGGAGTCTCAACAAACAAAGGTGGGTTAAGGTGATCAGTTTCTAGTTTCAATCTACGCACAAACGATGTAGCAATGAATGAATGCGAAGCACCAAAATCAAATAAAACTCTAGTAAAGGAGTTAAATAACAAAAATGTACCCCTCATGACCGATGTCTCAGGACTCTGAGTAGTGGGTTGTGGAATCAGTGAAGTAATATTGAAAACTCTACCCGACTCATCTCGCGAGCCTAGCTATTCATGACTGGAAAATGATGCAAGACTTGGGATTTTATGCAACGTATTTTTAGGAAGTCCGGGAAGGGGTAATGTTGTGCAATTTGACGGTGCAATCGGCGTTATTAATTTGAGTGGTTGACACCCAACAACACGATGAGGAAACGAATGAGTTACGAAGGAGGTTCTTTGGTGGCAGTGCTAGAGAGGGATGAATGATGCATGCCGATCGAATTCTATGCTTCCAAGGTAAATTATTTGTGCCCGTTTCGTGTCGGGAAGATATCTTGAAGGAGTTTCATCATTCACCATTAGTCGTTCATCCGGGAGGCACGAAGATGTATCATGATTTGCGTCGACAATTTTGATGGTCTGAAATAAAACAAGATGTGGTGAAGTTTGTATCAGAGTGTCTTACGTGCCAGCAAGTAAAAGCCGAACATCAACAACCCGCTAGGGAATTGCAACCACTACCAGTGGCTGAATGGAAGTGGGAGAATGTAACGATAGATTGTTTTACAAAGACCGCTCACTTTTTACCTATTTAGGTGACCGATTCTATGAAAAAACTTAATCGTTTATATATTCAGGAGATCATTCACCTCCACGGAATTCCAGTGTCCATTGTCTTCGATCGAGATCCGAGATTTATGTACGATTTTGGCAGAGCTTGCAAGCAGCACTAGATAGGAATATTTTGTTTAGTACTGCTTATCACCCACAAAC
>JABCMJ010010532.1:0-15836 GCA_014822125.1 Arbutus unedo | reverse complement strand
GCAAGGAGAAGAGAAGAAGAAGAGAGGAAGAAGAAGGAAGGAGCAAAAGTTTCGATGAAATTACACTGAATCGAGTCGACAACCGAAACCCCCCCGAACCTCTGTCAAATTTCAAACCAACTGTAAGCTCCTCCTTTTGAATCTATTTTGAGTGTTTTGGTATAATATTAGGCTTAACGATGCATCGGTGGAGGAGAAAAAACCATTTGCAGTGACTGCCATAAAATCCAAGGTCCGGTCGCCAATTCGAATGTCACACATGGTCGCTAGTCCAAACGACTGAATCCATGACCGGATGGACTTCCGAATAGGGTTTTGACTGGAATTAAATTAGTTTTTAGATTTTTTCAATATTTCTATTATTTACAGATTGTACCCTATTAATATTAAATTATAATTTAAGAGTTTATTTATTTTATTTATTTATTATTATTATTATTAGTAAATTTCCCCTAGTTTATATAAGAATTAAACTATTATTATTATCAATTAAATTAATTTTACAAAAATCTACATTATCATTCTTTTTGAAAAACCATAACACAATTTTAACTCCCACAAAAATATACTTGTCTTGTATTATGTTATTAAATAATTTTTTAATAAATTAAATGAATAATTATTTATTACATATATTAACCTTTTTGTTACGTAATTACATTTCAATACTAGTGTCTTGATTATATGATCTTGATATGATAGATATTAGCTAAACGATATCATGAACTCACTTTGATAATTTAAACCTTAACTTAAACAAAAGATATACATTTCATGAATAAAGATACTCACACTTGGTTGTCATTAAATTTAAATAATCTAGGTTCTGTTAGATCACAAAGGATTTAGAATACGCTAGAAAACACTTAACCTACACATGATCGTAAAACAGACTAGTTTCTAAATTAGTTTATGTCATGTTCATTACATACTATCCCATCTCAATTTCATCACATGCTTTTTACTTATTCGAATTATTGCCTTCCAAAATTACCTATGTTACAATTAAGCATGATGATAGAATTGATAAATGTTGCAAGAGTATACTTTGATGATTAGACAATGAATAAATACTGATACGCAGGGTGTCCCGTGGATCTCGAAATGTAAACACATTGATAATGACATACGATTAGTTATTGTGGATATATATTCCCCATGGAAATATTATGCATGTCTTGTAGACATTATGGGACTTAAGCCGAGCTTTGACTTTAACCAAAAGTGTGACGGACCCAAGCAATGTATCACCCAAGCGCTGTATTTTAGTCGTGTCATGCATTTAGCTAAATTACGCTTGAGCCAAAATTGTATCTAGTCCTATCGTGCCATTTTTAGTGTAACTGCCTCCTTCATAAACTTGAAACTTGTATTGTACGACACGGTAGCAAAATGATATAACATTAGGGAGAGCATATTAATTGGGAACATGACGATCAGGAGCAGGACGGTTGGGGCGCATGGCGATTGGGAAGCACGGTTAGTCGGGCGGTCAAGATTGTTATCTTTCAAGAGCACCATACTTGGATCATTGATTTATAATATATGACGAGGTTATTGATTTAGAAATATTGATTTGAATAAATGACAAGGTCATTCTTGGAACAATTGATGAAATTATATAACGTAGTCATACTTTAGAATATATTAATTTGATTCGAGAACTTATGGAATATTCATAACTGATATGCACTGTGATGATTACTTCGATGATTTCAATTATGCGATTTCAGTTTAAATTTTACTTATTGCTTCCATACTTATCTTATTGCATAATGTCATCGACCTTGATTATTTCATACTCTTGCACATTGCACATCATGTTATCATGCTAAAACGTTCAAAAGGAAATTTAAGGGTAGGATAACTTTTTGAATGTCAAAACTCATGGTGCAACTTCCTCCTATCGCTGGTGTTTCATACTAGGCATCAATGACGATGGAGTTGGACCAGATGATGCATTGTACGAATGGCGCTTACCCCGTGGAAGGCACGGTGGAGCCGTGGTTCACTTAGACTAGATTATAGACTACTCTGACTTTAGTTTAAAGTCTTTTTGATGTAAATAGTCTTTTGAATGCATTTCAAACTATCTCTTGTATAAAACTTGTATTTCAATAAAAATGGTGGTATTTTGGTTACTTCACTCTTTTAATTTAACGTGTCCAAAATTCGGGGCGTTACAAGTCGTCACTCGCTTGGATGTGTGCACCCGTGTTAGAATTGCGTGGTAAGCACCGACCAAAGGAACTCTTGCGAAGTGCCTCTAATTGCTTGGGCAATCCTGGAGATGGCATCGTTAATGGCCCGACCTCCTAGAGATGATGCTCAAGTTCAATGGGATAGCCCTCCTGAAATGGAATAAGGGCGGGGCCCGTGGTAGACCTTGGCTCGCTTGGATTTGGCCCATCCCTCAAGCTATTACAACTCATTTCTGGTCATGGGATCAAGTACTTTTTTGCATAAATCAATACATATACTCGTGCCTTCCACCTACTTGAAGTTTATAGACTTGATCATCGAAGGGTTATTGGCAGAAAATCGCCCCCGGCCACCGGACTTGTGTGTAGCAGCCAAGGCAAAAGCGTGGGACATTTCACCCATTTCAGGCATCATCAGGATTTGTTGGGAATTTTTTATTAGAGGTTTGTTTATCTAGAAACATGATGTAATCAATTAAACTTTATTTAATTTTTAATTTATTGAGATGATTTATGGTTTATGATTTTTTTTGGCATATTTTTACCTTTGTAGTTTGTGGTGTGACAACTGTGATTGTCAAGGAGAATTGGTAGTATTGTTGTCAGGAGCAATCATCAGTATTTTGTTTTTGCCTAAGCGGCGAACCATCACATTTTCGGGTATTTGGCAAGTCTCCCTAAACCAAACCTATTGACATTCTCTTAAGAGAGCATTTTCCTAAATGTAGTCACCATTTGAGAATAAAGATGGAGAACAGGAACTTTTTGTAAAATTTTAATATACTCGTAAGCGCACGAATCGTATCCAAATATAGTATGGCAAGAGCAAGGTTGAACCCATAGAGACTTGTAATTTTTATTAGGAAGACTAAACAAATCAAATCGATTTAACCCTAACCTAGTTAACAAAAGTTATGTTTATTTTATTCTAACTAAAATTAAACAAGTGAAGACAGAAATAAAATTAATAAATTGAAAATTAAACATTTAAAGAAAAATAGTTTGGATTAGGTGTTGAGAGAGTGATTGAGGTTTTAGAATTCACAAACATAAATATTTGTCAATTAATCTCATGCACTGATTTTCCTTATAATTTTGACAAAATAATTTAGAGATCAATCTTAATCATTATGGATAATATATTTTTTGAGCCCTTATTAGTTTTACGAATATTTATTCTTCCTCTGTTTTAGTGTTTAAGCCCAAATCATCACACAGGTGATCGACAACACTTGTTTTATTCTTAATCATTATGGATAATATACAAATATTTGGTGCTAAGCACAAATTGTTTTTTCTTTTTGGTTCAGCCGTTCCCTTCTTTTCTCTATCGGTTTGTAGTTTCTCTCTGATTTATCTTGTGGAAGCTAACTTTTCCTTTGTTCTCAATCAGTGATTACCCCTATTGAATAATGGTTGGACTTTTGTAATCTTCTAATTCCTTCAAACTTCTAATTCCTCCAAGCTTCTTATGGGCTACCACCACAACACTAAATTAGTTGCTTTGACCTTCACTTTTCTTTTCAAGCTCAATTAATTAGAATGCCCAATAAATTTTATCCCCTTTATTTAAGGTTGGAGGCTCGAGTAATTGGAACAAGGATAAAATACGAATTATAATTATTTTTCTTGCAAATTAAATATATTAATGTAAATAATCAAAAATATAATAAACATATTTAATTAAGCACCGTAAAGAACTAAGAATATGTAATTTGGGAACTTTTCTATATCAATATTTCGTGCTTATCAAAACTTATGAGAAAACATGACAAGGGATGGCAGTCAGACTATAAGAAGTAAAGAGCCTCTCAAACTCACCTTGTGCATATAAAAGGATTTTGAGTGGGAACCGAAAAGACAATTCAAGAAAATCGTCAAAAAGAACCGTAGATGTCGCATTTAATGTGGGAAGCGCAACTCTTAGATGCAGAAGATATTAGAAAGATAATTCATTTAACTCACGTCCTAGACTAATTAGTTCACTTTCACCCCCAATCGAAATGACATTGTCCGAGTAGTAGCAAGTTAAGAGAAGGTGAATAAATTACACCGTCGATCCAAACATATGCGAGCACCAACAAATTGCCGACTTGCAAATTAAGACCTAGTCTGACCACTGTGTCACCTCGAAACCACTGTCTTGATTAATACTATGTCTCGGACAAGAATTATCTCGAACAACCATCTTGGTCGTCACTACTGACCAATGCAAAAGTGCACACTATTCAATCTCATGACAAGGCAAATCATCCCTTGAAGATGCACTCGAGTGTATCCACCAATACACTCAACTAATTCCTCTTAATATGAGTGAAGATTTACTAACAAGGACAAATGATTGATTCCAGAGATTGATCGGTTGTAGAGATATTACTAGCCATTATACATACCACTGAACACTTCTAGAGCACCCACCACTGACAACTCCAATCAAACTCATGGATAAGTCCATAATTCAGCACCCAAGGGTGTATTTGTGTCCAATTGATTGTTATATTTGTACGCATTCTTAAAAAAGAAGTGTGATCATACCACTGGTTAGTTTGATAGAAATTTACTTTGTACATTGGTTCAACAATTATAAGGTAGTTATGCATTGATAATCTATTCTATATAGAAAGAGGCTGTCTTTTTTAGTGTGAACTTGAAAATAAAATTTCATCACAAAAGTATTTTTCGTTAAAGTGTCTCAAAGAAATAAATTATATTCAGTTTTAATATGTCATAAAATAACTGACGAACATAAAATAATAAAATAATATTATTTTTGTAACTACTCATAACTTTTTTATAATTACTTCTTCGCACGCGTCTCTTTCTCTCACTCAAACAATATTCAAATTGTTACTCTGATGATAGTCAGTTCGCACGTGAATTTTTTTGTCTCGACCGCTAAGTAATATTTAAAGCACCAAAAATGCATATGAGCCAAACTAGACTGTCAAAATGTACTTTTGTCAAAAATATTATTCGCTACAACAAGAAGCGGAACCAAAACGAGGAAATCTCCTCACATGACACGCGCCTATTCAATTCAGGAGTTACCGTAACTCCCGCAATTTGTAGCGTTTTAATCCACCACCAATGCCCTCTCTCTCTCTCTCTCTCTCTCTCTCTCTCAATTCCAAAATTAATCAAGGAAGTGCATACGAAATTGGACCTTAAATCTGAACAGGATCCAGTAACAACAAAATTGGATGGCCTAAATCACATCGACATTTATTGGAAAATAATGTTTAGAAAGGTGGGACCCAGATACGTTAAATATCATTTGATGAAATTGCAGTTTGGGGAGTTGTTTATTTGGTATGGTGGCTATAACTAAAAGAGAGGGGGTTTGAGATTAGAAGCAACTGGGGTGGGGGGGCTGATGGACAATCTGTTGGGTCTTCTTAGAATTCGGGTCAAGCGCGGTGTCAACCTCGCCGTGCGGGACGTCCGTAGCAGCGATCCTTATGCCGTCGTCAAAATGGGCAGACAGGTATAATGTATGCCAAAATTTTCGTCATTTTGGTTCTGATTTATTTTTGTGTCTCAGTAAGATCTGATTGCATATGTCTTGTTTTGTGTTTTTTTCCTTGTTTTGTGGGTTTGTTTCATGTTCGTTAATTTGGTTAATGGTAATAATTGCGTTTCCATGGTTTGCATGTATCTTGGTGTTTTTTCACAAGAGGTTGTTATTGTTTTTATGGCCTTCATTTCAGATATCAAAGTTTTTCTTTTCACATAAAGGTTTACTTTTTAGGATCAGGCAATCAATTAAATGGATTCCCATCAATGGGTAAGGTGCAGAGTTATGTAGTTACTTGATTGAACTGGATTCTACACTTTTGTCATTCATGGGTTCTGAAATCTGAATGAAGGTGGGAATCCTATGGAGGATGTAGTCCTTAGAGGCATGTTTGACACCTGGATTGCAATCCGACAATCTGTAATATCTTGCCAAATGAAAGTGCATTTATTGGCTCAATATACGAAAATCTACCCGTGCCAAAAGTGTTGTAACTTCAAGAGGTATCTAGAATAAAAAGGACAATATTAAACTTCAAGTGCATGGTTTCAAGAAAATAAAAGAATATGGCTATGTGGAGTTAAACAGTGTAGACAGGCAGACTATTTTAAAAAAATTGTCAAAAATAGTGTGTCCATCCTATTTGCATAGTTTTGGTATCAAAAGTTTTGTAACCAAAACGTACTATAAAACTCGTGAAGGAAGTTAAGTCAAAATGATGGCGTAAGAGTATCAAATTTGCAGATTAAAGTGGGGTTAGAAATCCTTCTGGAAATACAAAACAGTTGATAATGAGTTTTACACTCTGCATTTGTTTGAAATAAGCATAAATCTTCATAAATCATGCTAAACCAGTAATAACTTGTTTAAATCAGTATTTCTAACATTATAAATTACAAATCACTTGAATGCATGTGGATCTAAAACAATTCTCCTTAAGAAAATAGGGTTCTTCCAGCTTTAACGTAGAAAATGGAGTTTTCTGCAAAGAGGGGGGGGGGGGGGGATGGTGGATCAGAAGTGGGAGAGGGAAAGAGTCTTCTTATGCCTCTCCTCTTCACCCCCGTCTGTCTCTCTCTCTCTATGTATACATGTTCTGTGCGTATATGTGAATGTATATGTACATATGCATACATGTTTTAGTTTGCGTACATATGTGTGTGTGTATATACATGTGCATACAAAATCATGAATGTATATATACATATACTCATATACATGTATATATATGTGTGTTATGCATTTTAGTTTGCGTACATATGTGTGTGTGTGCATACATGTGCATACAAAATCATGAATGTACTCATATACGTGTATATATATGTGTGTTATGCGTACAAAAACATGAATGTATATACACACATATTTACGCACATAAAAACAAATATATATATATATATATATATATGTATATATTTTTATATATCACACTTCTTTCTCTACATTTTGCAAGAACATTTGACCATTATTCGACCGAACCATGCTCATATACCATGCATGGGTGGAAATCCGCTTGTCACCATGCACGGCCTAGTGGATACAGTGCGAGAATTTCTTACTTGGACGGAAAATTGTACACGTTTCGGTCTCTGAAAATTACCAAATTCGGAACTCAAACTAGGATTATTTTTCTTAGAATAGTCTCGACCTCTGAATCTTGAGGAAAAATCTCGAACATCATATTCAAATTGCAAAGTGGCTTTTAAAACATTGGCAAACGGTTAAAAACCCACACGCATCCGGAAACAAAATGTCAGCAGCAACTAACGCATAAATCTGATTAAGGTTCATATTCCAGATCACAATCACTCTTGAAAGGTCAAAAATTATCTCTAGTAATCCCATAGAGTCATTTGGTTTTTAAGACGTAAAAGTAAAATCTCTTATTCAAAGTCAAAATTACTAGTTTGAAATTTTTAATTTGAAACCCCACTCCAAGACTTGCAGCTATTTTTGCAAATATCACTTCTATCCAAATGTAATACTAACTGGTGGTTAGACACCCTAAACACATGAGTAGGGAGGGTCCTCACAACTGGAGAGGTATCCTAATGTAGAGAAGAATTCCTTTTACCAAATTGGAGAAAGGAGAAGACGAAAATAGTTACTCTGAGAAGATAAATATCATATGGACCCGATGAAGGACAGGTTTGCGAAAGCTTGACGAAGAGCTAGATACCCTTGAACATAAATACGAGAATGTTTATAACATAAAAAAGTCTCCTTCTCATTTAGGAGAGAGGACATGGAATGATAGCAGAAATGGTATGCCGTTGGACCCGATTTATTTAATTTATTAACTTCTTTTGGTTAAAAAGAAAAGTCCCAAAAATATGTTTTTCATGGATCTGCATCTTTTGTCAAGATGCATGTGTCCATGCGAAATTGGCATGAGTGTGGGGAAAGGAATCGGAAGCTGTAAATTTTAATTGAACACAGTATGTTATCAAATTGGAATGGAAAAAAATTTAGGAGAGACACCAACTTAGAGATAAAAGAGAAGTTAACTTATAGAAGTAGCTTATTGAATTTTGAATTTATGCTTGGTTCATGTACATGACGCATTACAAGATCTGCGATGTTATAGCTTATGGTTGGTTCATGTACCTTGTGTCTTCATAAATGTATAATGTAGATTCGTTTTTGCTATTCCGAACAAAATTGATGAAAAACGTAAGCCCATTACCCTTATGTCCTACTAAAGTAATGATTTGGTATCTTTATGCTCTTACTATTAGTCATGAATTTTTATGCCTTTTTGTATTCTTTTTCAACACTATTGTTTGAGGGCATATAAAGATTTGAGTGTTTATTTTCCACATAAAAATCTATTCAGAACAATTAGCTAGAAAACTATGAGCGTATTAGCATATCCACAACAAAATTTGGACATATCTCCATGTATCCTTTATTTTTAGACCGGAGATGTCCAATCCTTGGATATACGTCTGAATTCGGTTCCCAGACCTGAGTCCGTGTCCCATAAGTCCAAAATTGCATCCTCGTCAGCATTTTGCCCAGCTCTTGTGTCTAGTACTCTTAGAAAATCTACCATGAGTCTTTTCTTATTATTGTTACCATTTGATGCCCGTGTCCTCCTGTATCATTGCACCAAGCTTCACTTTGTGGTCCTTATCATGATTGTATTTAACAGAAAAAATCGTAACGTGAGTCCACTCAACTGCTCATTTCAAACTCTACAGTTACTCATTTTAAACTTGTGGTGAACATCATCAGCCTTGGGCCCCTTAGGTCTTCCAAAGCTTGTGTCTGATCCTTGGAACCATCTTTGAGTTGCTTGATTACATTATCTGTTTTGTTTGCATAATGGTGCCTAAAACCTTCATCCATGTTATTCATCAGAGAGCATCGGTTCAGGTACGAAAGGTGCCCAACTTTTTCTTTTTTTGTGGGTGAAGATGAACAGAAGCAGAGAAAATGCACTAGAATGTACTGAATTATTAGTTGCAGAAAATTGATAGGGGAACTTGTTACTACGGCTGTACAAGAGAACTGACAACAGAACTCTTGCTCAATTCTTCATTATATTGTTTATACCTCTTTATCCCTTAAGGAATCTCTGTTATAGTCTCATATAACAGACTCTGTCTAAACCAACTCAAGTCACAGTAACAACTGAACTAACAAGTACTAGACTTAAACGAAGAAGCTTTGGCTTATATGTGTGTGTGTGTGAGAGAGAGAGAGAGTGTGTGTGTGCGTGCGTGCATGTGCATGTGTGTGTGTGTGTGTGTGTGTGTGTGTGAACTAAATTATAGTACTATACCCTTTTTTTATAAAATGAATCAAGGGATAGAAAAATCATGCTCGAAAGTCTAATCTTTTGAAACATTTAGTCTTTAGCTTTAGTGTGACACAAGAACCTAGGTCATACTGCTAATTTTTTTGAAGGAAACAAAATGGAGGGTCTAATGGCGTATATTTGGTTATTAATTCACCAATGCCACAGTTCTGTGAAATTTATTGGAAAGCAGAATAGCTTAAATAGCCAAACAGTTATCAATTAAGATCATCATTATGGATAGTTCCATAGTTGAAATTGAAGGTTTATTTATAATTATGACAAGCAGTGAAGTACGGTATGGTCTAGATTCTTCTTATGTTGGGGAAATCATTAGTTGCAGAAGTTTTTCTAGTCAATAGTTGGTCATACTACTTTTGGATCTTTATTCCTGGGGGGACCTTTACAGTGTAGTACTACATGATTTGGTGTTTTTTCGCTGCTCTACGTTCTACTTTACCCCTAGTTTGGATTGAGGGATTTGGAGGGGAAGTGAGGGATTTGGAGATTATTTTTGTATTTGGATTGAATTTTAGGAAGGAAAGTGAGGGAGATGGGAGGGGAAGAGTACAAGTGTTTTAAGCACATCACTTCAACTCTAAAATTGGAAAGAAATGGAAGGAAAGTGAGGTGATTATGTGGCTCAGATTTGTAATGTCAATTATGACCCTTTAAAAAATAAATATTAACAAGATAAATTACAAGTTATTTGTTACTACACAAGATGAAAGGTTAAAAAAAGTAAAATATATTATAACATTTACATTCCTTCCTTGACTAAACATGAAAAAATATTTTAAAATCTCACCTTCCACTCCATAAACCAAACAAATAAAAAATGTCACTCCACTTTCCATTCCCTCCCCTTCCGTCCCCTCTCTTTCCTTCACCTCCCCTCCCCTCCCCTCAATCCAAACTAAGCATTAGGCTTTAGAGCTACATATCATGCAAGTTAGAGGACAGAAGCTAACTGGTTGCTCTAACATTTATGTTTATCTTTTGCTAAATAAAAGATAGTTAAGGTTTACGTAGATATGGCCCCTTGGGGTAACAGAAACTTCTTTGGTACCTGCTAAACAATTCCCAAATTTTGAACCTAAAACTGAGTTGCTACTGCTTGTGTCAAATTGTTCAAAATATTCTACCTTTCCAACTTGGAATAGTAGGTACCTATTTACAACATCTCTTGGTTGGAGCCCATATTCTTCCCCAAGTGAAGAACGTAATATGCTTGACATTTTTTTCCATTTGGAGATTAAACAAACCTATCCTGAAACTAGATGTTCAGACCATTCATCAGTGCAATAAATGGTGCCCTATTATATTTGGTATTAATTATCATGATTGAAGACGCATATGCTACATAATTTGTTATAACATCAATTACAATACATCAGTTCTAATAGTTTTTGATGTGATAGTTAGCTTATAGCATGTCACTCCAATGATGGATTTTGACATTTTTTTATTGCAGAAATTAAAGACTCATGTTATAAGGAAGGATGTCAATCCTGAATGGAATGAAGATTTAACTCTTTCCATTTCAGATCCTAATCTTCCCATCAAGCTGGTACGTTGATTGTTCACTTGTTTCCAGAATGCAACATGAAATCCTTTTAGGGACATTAAATAGGGCAGTATCTCTATGCTTTGTACAAAAAGCCCCTGGTACATTTCCCGTGTCGTTTAATGGACGTCAAATAAACTCAAATGTGGTTAAGCGTTATTTGAACCCAGACCACATGGTTATAAAACAATGATGAAAAAAGTTAATAGCATTAGTGAAGCAGACCTATATGGCCGAAAGTTTCCAATGATGCGACCTGGGACCCATAACATCAAATTAGCATGTGAACAACAGAATACTGTGGGAGCCATAACTAAAATTAAGATGCAGTAGTTAAGCCTCTTAAACTTGTACGACAACTGACTATAATTGATTTTATAATCATTACGTATGTATCAACTGAATGAGATTGGAAATTACAGTGACAAATCTCAAAAGCTGATAATGGATTTGACCAACATTAACGATTAAGACAATTCAAGTAAATAAAATTTTTGATAGATAAGGAAAGGAAATACGAACTAAAATAGTAAAACTTGTGCTTATGGTGTGCTCGACGATGCTAGTGATAGTTGGAGGTGATGTTGGATTCAATATAAACAAACTATCGTTATCTCCTTGTATCTAAATTGGTAAGAGAGCTACTGATGGTGATGATGACAGGTACCGCCACTTTGGTAATTACTTGTGGACAATAATTAAGTATTTTTAAGTTACATTGTTATAATATCTTTGTATGCACTATAAACATCATTATGACTCATCGTATGATGAACAATATGCTAATTACCATATCCGAGGATGGATAATGATAAGAAGATCCACTCAGTAGCAGCGATAATTGCCTTCCTTGGGTCCAACTTTTGACATTCAAGAAGATATACTATCATAATTGTAAAAGCAGTTTGGATGTCTCGTATACTGTTGTTTGCAGTGCTAAACAAACGGTGATGTCCTTGAATCTTTGGAAGGTTTTTACAACTAAATAAAAATTCGTGGATGCTGGTAATGTAAACTACGAAGGTTTGAAATGTCGGTATTGGTCACCATAACAGTAGCAATCACGGTGATGCGGTTTCGTAGCATAACGGTAATGGTTACCGGAGAAATGATCTTTTTAAAAATCTTACACAACATAGTGAAAAAGTACTGATACTATATTATTTAAATCACATTTGTTGGGGTTTGAAATGGTGGTTGACAAATTGTCTTTTTTTTGTGTGTGCCTAATCCTTTATATTTTCTATTTTCTTGCTAGCTTTAAGCCATTTTGGAAACATAGTTTTTCATGAAGTTATGAGTTTTTCATGAAGTTATGCGTTCTAGCTTTATAGTGCGTTAAATTGATGTTATTTAGTAACTTGCATGTTGCAAAGAAAAATTAGGGGCACATGCTACTTCACTAAGTTGCAAACTTTTTTTCTTCTGTGATTAAGGTAATTGTCATTTGATTTTGTAGTGAATTGAAGGTAAGGAAGACACTTGAAAAGTCTAAAATCATACATGTCAATTTCCAACAATCTAAAGGTTTTAATTAAATGTTACAAACTATGTAAATCAATTGTTCCGGAGTGTCTGATAGGACATACTAATTACTAATAGAAATGTATATGACATGATTCACCATCAAAATCCTCGATGCCGAACTTTTTGATGTTTTGATTGAGCTTCGTTACTACTGATGCTACCTTCATCCCGTTCGTTGCTTTCGCTAGGATTTGCACACGATACATGAATAAACAATGGCATGTTGTCTTTATTGATTTGCTTTGTGGACTGGCTAGAGATATGGATACATAAGATTATGATCATAGGATGAAGGATACAAATTAAGGTTGGTAAGGATAGTTGTGGCTACTCTTAATTCTAGAATGGTGAATACCGAGGCAGGTAAGGATACTTGTGGCTATCTGCCAGCTGTCTGGTTTCATTATCATAAGACAATTCAAGAAAACTGAAGTTTTGAAAGTTAGTGCACTACGTCATTTGGGGTTTTAGGGTGAAGCTGCAAAGCGTTCTCTGATTTTGAGGAAACATGTTTGGAAACAATTGATTTCATGGATATATCAGTCAATAACGACTGTATCAGCCCGTTTCCAACATTATGTATTGGTCTGTTACCACTTTACATAACAGCCTATGCCGTTATGTAACGCTGATACAATTGCGATTTTCAATCACGCCGCTATATCAGCTGTATTGGGCCTCAGTGTCCATCGATACCGTTCCATAATGGCTGATACCAATACGTAAAACCGGACATTAAACCATGTGTATAACTTTATTTAAATGCTGGATTTTGGCATATTAGTGTGGTTGTAGTCCTTCAGGTTTTTAAATCTTGATGTAAGGTAGCACTAGATAGCATAAAATAGCATGGGTATAGGTGATTTGTCTTTTCAAGAATGGACGCTCCTAAGGTTTGGTATTAGAAGTTAAAGTATTGGCTCATTTTTATAAATGATGGATAGGTGAATATTTAGGGTAACGGTTGTGGAAAAATTCTGGACGGCTACAACTTGGCGTTTTTAATGTTAAATCACAAAACAAAGGAAGGTCAAGATATGGTGTTCGTTAGTGGTTTATTGGTTAGGGTATCATCGGAGAACTTCTGGCTGTGGTTGGTTACTACTGTTGCTACCTTCATCCCATTGGATAGGATTCACACAAAAACAAAGATGAACAATGACATGTTGCCATCTTGTCTTCATTGCTCTGCTTAGTGGATCGGCTGGGATACATAAGATTATGATCATATGATGAGGATAAAAATTCAGCCGGTTAAGGATAGAAGTGGCTACTCTTGATTCATAGTCGTAGGGTGGTGAATACCAAGGCAGGTAACGATACTTGTGGCTATCTACTAAAGATACTAATGATTTAGTTGATTATGTTAGTAGCGACAAATCCATCATATGCACAAGTCAATCCCTATAGTAGCGAATATAAATTCCCGAAAAAGATTAATTTGTCTAAGTTATATCATTGATATGTAAAAAATTATTCCCCACATATAGATTAATTTGTCAATCCCTTTAGAACAAGCATAAAGACAAATGTCCAAGGTTTGAAGGGAATTTTGGCACATGAGTGCCTCGTTGTGGTCGTACAAGATCATGGTCTAACAGTAATGGTGGACATGGTCATGGGGGTCACTAACTCTGTCGTAGAGGGTGAAGGCCGACATTTTCAACTTTGGGGGAATGACCGACCTCAATATGTGCCAAGAGAAGAGAGTTTATAATCCATTGTCTTCGGACTCGCTTCTCTATGAGTTTGCTTCAGACGTCCACCTTCAATTTCTACCTTATCTCTTCTTTCTCATGGCAATCCCTAGGTGCTAAACTCCCACTATCCTCGTTACATTTGTATGAGACCTTTCGCCGCTTTCTGATTGCCTCGGTTTGGCCGTTCGTTTGAGTCCTTTTGTGAGCCCAACACTCTCGTGCCTAGAGAGAATGATGCCTTCGGTCCCCTTTTCGTTGGTGTCTTTCCTTGGAGCGTCCTCGGCCCCTTTTCATCTCTCGCCGTTTGCGTCGGGAGACTTTTTCGTCTTCATCTATCTTCTATCTGAGGCGTCGAAGGTCCCTTTCCTAATTGTTTAATCAAGCCAACACGACTTCGTTAGTCTAGTTGGTTCTACTTGCGCCGGTACATTAGATCCGACTGGGGTAGACTAGTGAACCCCATTTGTTTCTGCATTGGAGCCTCATGCCTTAAGGTTTTGTACTTCTCTTCGTACACCTGAATTGCTAGACTAAGTTGAAATGCGTGGTACTAAGCTTCTATGGCAAATCTCAAATTTCAACTCCTAGTGCGGTTGCCAATTGTAGAGTGTTGGATTATGGATTTCCCCACGAGTCTGCTTGGAGCTGATAAAGGTTGCCCTAAAAGTGTTCTGCAATATATTTTATTTGGATGTCCCCTTCAAAAGGAACAACTAGTCAGAGACACCCCGACTAGGCTGAGTTGGTAGTTGCAAGACGGAAGACTCAAAGAACAAAGTTTTGTTGAGGAAGTATGTACTACAAAGTAAGGGTGTAAAGTATTGTTTACATATTGCTGTTTTATATATTGGCCAAGAATATCACTGTAATCAATTTGGAATCAATATATTTCCGTTCAATCTCCTTTGCTAATGACCGCATTCCTATTTATAGGAATCAATTGAGTGTTTCGGTGAATGTACTCAAGTACATCTTCTACATTCTCCATCCTTTTACGTGGTTTGATTTGACGTATCATAGGATTGAACAGTGTGCACTTTGCATTCATCAGAACTGCCGACCAAGATGGCTTATGATCTGAGGCTACTGTCATTCGTGGCCTAGCATAAATAAGCCGGTGGTCCGAGATGGTTTTCGTCTGAAGCGACACAATAGTCGGACCAGGTCTTGGTTTACGGGTCATTAATTTGCCGGTTCTTGGATACTTTCAGGTTGGTGATGAGATTTATTCAATAGCCAAGGAATGACGTACGCCAATTATATGTTGCGTATGCGGTCCCTTCACTGTCGTACGCCAAATAGAAGTTGCAGAATGTCAATAAGGAGGCTCCTACAAGAGATATGGCTCCATGTTCTTGTTTAAAACAGTCCATTACTCTAGCCTTGGCAGCTCGGCTTGAATCATAAAACAATGGCCTAAGCCATTAAGTTCTTATCGTTTCCAATTTTGAACAATATAATAACTGTAACGACCCGAAAATTTGAATGGTTTTTTTTTAATTATTAAAATGATCTATAATTAATT
>JABCMJ010010525.1:0-39454 GCA_014822125.1 Arbutus unedo | reverse complement strand
AACTGATTAATCTCAAATAAAAGACATTAAAAAGGTTTTTTTGTTCCGACAATCAAATAGAGAGATCAAGACCTCACTCAGTTGAAGATCTGGAGAGTGAAGAAGATGAAAATTTAATGAATGAGGAAGTGATTCAAATTCTCAATAAGAATTATGGCAAAACTAGGGATGATGGAAATTGAAATGATGTCTTGATAAAGTGCCAACCAAACAATTATACCATTCAAGCAAACATAATCTTACGCTTTGCAAATAAACTGAGCTAATGAAGCAAAAAAGATACTGTAACATTTTCTTTTGAACTTTTGATTTCTTTCTAATTGTTACATAACATAGAAGTAGGCCTAAACTAAACAGCACCAAAGAAACAAGCCCGGGACATCTAGCGAAGAGATCCAATTACATTCAATTATTTAGTCAACAAGTAATTGATATATCAATATCAGAATAAATAATTAAACCCATTCACCTCGATATCTTTAGTATTTAGAATCCGTACAGGATGTTGGCTATTTTCACCTTTGAAATCCTCTAGACTCGCGACTTTTGGGTTTTTGGGTAGATGCTGGTATCGAGTGTCATTAATTGGAGATATTTTATAGTACAAATGAGACCAATAATGATAAATAGAGTTACCAAAAGATCGATCCGATACGCATATCTTGGAAGTCATTTTTTGGTGGTCTTTCTTTTGAAGAATTGAACCTGGAAGCTTGTCAAATGAGCATAATAGATCGAGTCAGCTAGTATACAATATAACAATTTATTAGAGTGCACATACTGATTAATCTTCCATGCATACAATCAAAAGCTCCAATGCTGGCAAATAAGATGCCAAAAGCAGTACACTTTCCGTCGCAATTACAGGCAAACACAAAGCCTTGAAACAATAAACCAAAAAAATACAGGCATCCCTAAACAACTCAGGCTGTTAACCGGCGTATGCGACACATCTGGGCTTGCGTAAAATCTGAAGCCAAATTCACAATTGAAGGACCATATGAACAAAATCTGGATTCTGGAGCTACACACGCAAGCATATGTCAGGAGCAGAATACCAAGGCTTAGCAGACTGAAAGCAATCATTTCGGAACAACATAATATTTAGGATACATAGACAAATTAAAAGAAAAATTGCATTAAGATCCAAGAGAGGGAACCAATTCACTGGAAAACTTGTACCACCATATGAAAAGAATGATTACACTGAGTAAAAGGCTAAGCAAAAGGATTTCCTCCAACAGAAGCAAGAGGGCCTTGCGTAGGGACATTCCTGGAAAATTAGCAACTCGACACGTTAGACAGTGGTACACCTTAGACCAGTTCCAAATCTGTCAGTGTTGCAAGAAAATTATCTATCATGTCACTTAGACACCACAAGGAAAACCTAAAACCATTGAAAATACCTACCCCATACAAATCAGAAGTTGTCAAAACATAATCTTAACAATATTGCACCCAATTCTTGGATATAAGTTTGAACACAATTTATACAATCAAATTGCATGTGTGGGACTGACCGTTGTCACTATCCTCCCGCATCTCAATAACTTGCAGACAGATATATATAATTCACCAAGAATAGGTTGGGCACAAAATGGAAAGAGTATCATCCACTCTGTTTGGGGCTTCATCACAACATTCATAAAAGGCACTTCGGCCTGTAAACCAAGTAGATAAGAAATCGGAAGAGGTGTATTCACCTGTATTTTTTTGAACTCATATTCCACGTGCATGAAAAAATGGGCTAAGCTTTGACAAAGAATGAATATCTCGGAATTTTTTTCATCTTTTCTATCTCTTTTATAGGTGAGTTTCACTAAAACAATGCGTACAAACCCTCAGCAGTATTGTAGATCGCTAACCTATAGGTGAACACTTTATCAATGGTGTTGTTTCATCAGAAACTCCTATTTTCCACCCATGACAGTAGTGCATGCCAGATGTGCATGCCACGCCATCAGAATTTGAGAATTACCTCGTTATATAAAACAAAAATTTAGCTTCTGCTAAAAATGGAAACAACCACTTATAAGGTTCTATCTAATCAAGGATAAGAACATCCAAATTCCAAACAACTAGTGACTTGAGTAAACTAAATCAAATTTAAATCATTAATACACATATAGAATATATAGAAGGCACAATTCCACTTCAACCCCTCATGGTTTGAGTACAATTCACTTCCCTTTCTTATAAAGAAGCAACAGGAACACTGTATCACCAGAAGATAGGAGGATTCTACTTAACCACCCTTGGAACTATTATGAAATGACAGTAGTATTGTCAGCTGCAAATTTGTGAATATGGCAACCCAAAACCCAGGCAGAGAAATTTAGAACCAATTTACTAAGTCGCTAATCAATCATTTTTGTTGGACAGGAAATCAAGTAAAGAATAAAAAGTGATTCCATAAAATCCTCATCTGCATGCCATCTATTTGATCTGGACCAACAACAAAACAATGAGTGAAAGACAACTTACGGCATTTGAGAGCTGGCAGCTTGCGCTCCCATGAATCCTAAGGCACCTGCAGAATCATACCGGAGTCAGACTAGACAGTATCTAGACACAGTACTTCAACATTTATTAAGATTCCTGGAATTAAGTATTACTTACCTTTTTGTTCACCTGGACTAAAAGGCGTAACTGGATTTTGAGGAAACCATGGGTAAGTGCCATCATCAAGGAAAGAATTTGGAATCTGACCACCTGGCAGTGCAGCTTGCAAAGAACTCATGTCCAAGAACTGCAAAAACAAAAAACATCAAGTTAGAATATATACCTGAACTTATGTACTTGTCAGCTACTAAGACAACGGAAAGCATACACATGCACATAAAATTCATTTTTCCAAACCCAGGAGAACATTACTTACTAGTTCTGGTCCGGTGTTGAAATGTCAAGTACTGACGGAGGTGTATTATTAGGAAACAACTACTATTATGAGACCATGTCAGGAAGTACTACAACTATTAAGAAGTCACTTTATGAAGAAGTCTTTCTTCTTTCCAATTGCTACGAAGTCAGTTTAGGAAGTCTGGGATTTCTTTCTCTACATATTACGACCTATTCTATTGGTTGGAGGCATTGAATACAAAACTAGTAATACTTTGGAGGCTAATCCCCAATTTAAAGGATTCTTGGTGATTGATCTCCAATCAAAAGCTACGTTGCACGGACTTGGGTGCAGGTATCAGATGCAGGCATATATTTAGGTATTGGACACCTAAAACTTAAAAATAGAAGATTCATAGATATGGATCAAGATTTGGATACCGGTGGGGAATTCGTTAAATATGTTATTATAGATGTACTTTTTATATGGAACTAAGTTAAGTTGTCCCATAAATTTTATAGGTAACTTTTACGGGTTAAAAAAATGTAGATCAGAATTTAAACTATTTAAAAAAAGAACCCTATATAGGCCACACGGCCATAGCCCACCAATTATGTTTTCAAGAGCTTACACGATACTAATGGCTCAGCTCCAGTATAGTTTCATATGAAAAAGGAAAGACAACATCAAACACATGGACTCTCTCTTTCTTCCCCCTCTTTCTTTTTTTCTTCTTAGAAGGATCCAGTAAGGATTCCACACTTGTGTCATGTCAAAACAGGTAACACGACATGGGTGCTTCCCCCAAAATAGAGGATCCGTGCAACGTAGATCAAAAGATTGTTCTTAGGTTAAGAAACTTATCATTGGGTACCAAAGGATTCGACCTGAGACCACTCTTTCTACTCCATCATTCATTATCATCAATATGACGATTAAATAACTCAAAGAAAAAGTTGTCCTCTTACTACGAGAGTGAACGTGATGTCTACTAATGTCCAAGACTTGTTGCGTGAAAGAGAACCAATAATACGAGTCTGCAGAATATCCAAGAGATGTTGCAGGATAGGCAAGCACAGCAACCTATTCCTAATCATCCTCGACATGAAGATCCCCTTCCTTAAACTGGTGTTAGTCTTTCCCTGCCTATACGATGCTTTGATGAGGATCAACAGGCTAGTCCGATAATTCAGGGTCGTATTCTCCAAATGAAGTTCTCAAAATTGGACAGTACTAATCTTGAAGGGTGGTTGTTTCATGCTGAACAATATGAGGAACTTAACAGTGTTTTAAAAGAGCAGATGGTTCCCTTTGCTGCAGTGCACCTTAATGGAGATGCTATTTCTTGGTATCACTTAATTAAACAATCCCCCAGTCTTTTGACTTGGCAGTAATTTCTCATGCAATCTACACTCACTTTGGTTCTCGCCAACATATTGAACCTTGCAGTTCATTTGTTAAATTGACTCAAACTAGCATTGTTGACGAATTTCTTATTAAGTTTGAGCGACTTGTTAAGATCATTCCAAATTTGCTCGAGTCGCATCAAGTTCATATATTTTTCCTAGACATTGCCCAGATAGAAAGGTCGGTGTTTCTTTGCTTCGCCCAATGAGTTTAACTGGGTCCTTTGAAGTAGCACTAGCCAATAGGACACAATTACCAAAATAATGACAGACTAAGGCAAAGTGTGTTCTGCCTCCATCTCCTTCACGCACCTCCTGATATTAAACGGTTATCATTGACTGAACAGTAGGAAAGATGTGAGAGGGGCCTTTGTTTTAATTGCGATCAGATTTGTAAGCCCGGTCATCTGTTAGCAAACTACAAATACTGAGAGTCTATGCCAGTAAGTAATACTATTATTGAGAGTCTGGATTAGGAAGTCGCTTTCTTTATGCAGAAGTCTTCTTCTTTCAAATTGCTGTCTAGTTAATTTAGGCAATCTGTGATTTTCTCTATATATATCAGGACATATTGTCATCGCTGGAAGCATTGAATACAAAATTAATATTTTTTTGGTGGCTGATCCCCAATTCATAGGATTGTTGGTGGTTTAAGGACTCTTATGTATACTATCAGATCTTGATGGATGGATGGTCGAAAGGAGGCCAATATTAGTTCACATCCAGATTTTATAGCTCAAGGATGGACGTGTTTGTCTAAATTGCCTTCATCAAGTGCTATTTGAGAAAAGGAGATTGAGGGTGGCGCCAAAAAACGTGGGCAAAACACACAGGCACTCCTTGTGTTGCTATACTAAGGAAACAAAGTAGTTACAGGATTCAGACCATGCTATTCAATGTCTCAGAGAAAACTTGCATGGTTCTTGGAAAAAGATTGTGGTGGTGAGGGACAGGTTTTCTGCGTTAAAAATTCTTCTATCTTCCATTTCGAATCAACCAAGAAGCACTGCACACCTCCTTGCCTCAAACACAATACAACACTATCCGGACATGTGTCGAAAGAGACTAAATGTGTGTCCAGCTCCTTAATTCCATTTTTACTTGGACAAGTCGCTACCACCCTGGAACACATCGGGGACGCTTTTGGAACACGTGAAGGACATGTTAGGAGGTCAAACTATAACTTTTTAAAAGTTGGCAAAAGGTCAAAATTACCATGGATGTTTAATTCATACACTTGTATAGGGACCGCTGATTTGTATTTTCATAATTTTACTACTATTTGTGACTTTTATCTTAATCCTGTACCAATCTTTTTCTACTTTATATACAAATTCATAAGATACATCTATAGTACAAAAATACATTTTTTGTTTGACGTCTCCATGACCTGTCCATGTCCTATTTTGTGAAGGAATAATGTGTCCACGAGTCCATGTAATTTTTGAAGAAATTATGTGTCCGCGAGTCCATGTCGTGCCGTGTCCATGTCCCATATCAATATTGTGCTTCTTAGCCAATCAACCAAGGTTTGATCTTCAATAGACAGAACTAGGAGAAGAAATTTGGTGATATGGAAAATGGTTTTCAAAAGGTCCTACTGAGGATACTAAAGGAATGCAACCAGGATGAATTTGCACAATCTGTCGCTATCCAAGTCATGTAGGGGAATGGGTTGCTCCAAAATGTACTGCAAAATGTACCATTCAACTTAGAGAAATCGGGGAGGCTTGGGGTAAATGACATCGAGCCCTACACCAAACACTTTTCAAACTTTTTTGACACGAGAACTAAAATTGAAGGATTTAAGAAGGATTCATTCCAAAACAAATTCCCTTTTCCAACAAAAGCGTCACCGTAAGGGTGCATGTGCATTCTCTCAAAGTTGATGGCAACAATATCATCTGACCAGTCGTAGGTGGCTGTTCATGGCAACAAGATCATACAATCAGATGTAGGTGGCTGTTCATTACACCATGAAGGACAATAAGGCAAACAAGGATAACCATACTAGCCTTAAACCATGAAAATGTATTTTAACATTCTTCTCAGAAAGAAAAGAGAAGAGGGTAAAACCTGTTTGAATCCTATTCGATCCTTTAATCAGCAAACAGGTCGGAAATGAGCATTTATTATTTGCACACACAAAAGGTGAGAAAACGGGATGAACCCACTATTTCAAGAATCGAGAGAATTATAGATGGGGAACCAGAAGCTGAATTTTAAGCGCATTTTCCCTAACAGTGCTCCCAATCATGATATTGCTAAAATTTCCCATGGCAGACACAAAATTGATCCAAACACTGCCTCCTTATCCTGCCAAATTTACCACGATGCTATCCATCATGCAAAATTAGACATGATGGAAGCATTATGCTAAGTTTTGGCACAATAAATATTTGGCCGTCATGCCACATAATGTTTTCCTTATCCTTGGTAATCATTTTACTTCATTAACTGAAAAATATATTATCAGAGAACATTATATTTATTTTACGTAGTAGTACATGATTATATATTATAGATAATCTAAATAAACAAACTGCAGTTTTTGAACACTAAAAATCACATTTGTAAGGTATTTACTGTTGAGGAAAATACAGATACCCATACACATGATTAATGTGTAAGAAAAAAGCAAGCTGTTATGTGAAATTATAGTATCTTGTCTGCACTAGAATAATTGAAGATAGCACCATCTACTGGAGATTGTCAAATAGTCATCGCTGATTAGGATTCAGCAATGGGGGATCTGACTTTGAAGCTTGAATCCTAGTAGAAGATTCTGACATAGCGAAATTATTTTCGGACAAGTACCTAGAAACAAAAAGAAAACCTAAAAAGACAAGCAAAAATTAGCATCGCATGCAGCTATGTTAGTGACAAGTGGCTCATTGTGCAGGTAGTATTTTGCTTTATTGTCATTTATCTTTTATGTTTTGAGGGTAGTCTAGACTTTTGGCTTTAGTAGGGCATGCTTAAACTTGTTAGAGTCAGCACTTATAATTTTATCTTACCAATACTATGTTTTCCCCCTTTTGGATTCTAACATGGTATCGGTGCCGTCAAGGAAAAAATTTGCACATGCCCCAGGGTTGGAATCATCCCCCCTTAGTGACATTGCATCGCAGCCCTATCCATTACTATGTTCACAGCACTGTTTCATTGGCACTTTTTGCTGTAGTTTCATTGACACTCTACTGTTCAATGCACACATCAGACAGTACTAAAAACCATCGACTCACCTTGCCGAACCTCTGATAACCTCTGGTTGGTCTTTGATCAGCACCGTTTGAGGCTGTTGAACCCCAATCTGCAAAACCCAACCATTTGCAACGCTCGTCAAACCCTTTTCGACCTCTAGTGACCCTGCACAACCTCCAGACAAACCTGACGATCTTTTTTTCTCGTGTTATCTTCTCCACTTCACGGGTCTTCCGATAGTTCAACACAAAAGTGAAGTGTTTGTAGTTTGTTAGTTGCTTCTTGTTTCGGGAGGAGAGGTGTTGGTAGCAAGAAGAGTTGCCGTCGTTTTGTTATCATTATTCTGATATAAGTATAGCAAATGTTAACTACTTTCCCTCTAAAGGATTCTTGGCCAATTATTTGGGAATTGATACTTAGGAATTAAGAATAGTATTGAACATTTTTTTGAGCGGTATAGTTTTAGAAGTTTCCGTCTTTGAGGCTACCACTCATGAGAACTATCTACAAGCTTCTATCATAGCACTCAGTGTTCTAAAAGTCGGCCTACGGGGCTGATTAGTCTACACCTAGGCGCTACATGGTGGTTTGCCAGCTTTTGGTGGCTAAGCGTACGTAGTGGCGGTCTGACGCCGCGACTTAACTTATTAGAAGTGTACGAGGCATTTTGACATTAGTCAGCAATTGGGCAATGACTAATTGGCGGTTGACTTATTAAATTTTAAAAATGGGGATTAAATTAGTATTATTCTAAATAAATTCTTAGAAGTACGGGAAACTCAATAGAATTCATAACTGTTTTATCTTCTTTTTTGTTTTTCTTTATTTTATGTTTTCTTAAAATCATTTGGTTTTGAGTTTGAACACTAAACTTTGTTTTTTAGTAGTTATTTGTTACTACTGATTTTTTAGTTTTCAATTGTTACTTTAGTATTAATTCATTTATTTCTCAAACTATGGAGGGAGTACATATTTTCTAGAATAATTGTAGAAAAAACAACTAATTTTTAGGAACCGATTAGCCAGCCTAAGCACTAGGCGTCCCTTTTCCACCCGACTAGTGCCAAGTGATTTTCAGAACATTGATGATACCATGGTCCTTATACTACAGGTATCATACATACTACATGATGATTCGTCTCATTATATGACCACTGATTGGTCACTTCTTAGTCATTGCATCCTTCCCTCTTTGCCTATTACCATTGCCACTGCAAACGAATCCCCGATGTGTGTTTTTTCTATTGCTACTATTATTTCCTCGTCGTCCGATGTATTTTATGTCACAGGGTTGTCTCTTAATCCTCTTCCTAGTCAATTGTCTGATTCTGGTTTTCATATTCACTTTTCGTCTTCTAGATGTATTGTGCAAGATCAGAAGTCCAAAAAGCAAATTGGGACTGGATGTATTGTAGGTGATCTATACACTCTGATGAGCCTTCACATTTCCATGGAGTATAGCCTTGTCTTCGTTTTCTTTATAAGAGAATCCTCTCATTTTATCTTTGCATTCTCAAATAGGTCATTTGCCTAGTAACGGCCCAAGTGTTTATCACACTTCGGTGTTTGTCACTCACATCTCTGAATACAATGGATGTAACTTGCAAGAGTGTCTTCCTCGCCTTTTTTCAGAAACAACTCTATTTTTGCTTCTCCTATTCCCTTGTCCATACCGATGTCTAGGGACCTTCTCCTACTACAACTAGGCTGGATCTTTTATTATTTGTCCAAAGTATGTGGACCTTCTCATACGACTACAATCGCTTCACTTGGGTTTATCTAATGTCTCATAAATCATACCTTTTTCTTATTCATCACACATTTCACCTCATGGTGAAAACAAATTTTCTGCTAGCATCATCATCCTTATTTTCGATTTGGGCAAGAAATTTTTTTAACAAGTTAACACAATTTTTAGATTTTGTGGCACCATTCATCAGTCCTCTAGCTAAAAGAAGACACAAGCACATTCTTGCTACCACTAGATCACTTCTTATCTCTTTATCTATTCCAGAGTCTTTTGGGATGAAGTCATTCTTATTGCAGTTCATCTCCTTCATCGTATGCCTACTCTCTTTTCTGCAATCTCATCGTATAAAAAGTTGTTTGGCCAAGATCCCAATTACTCTTTGTTACAAGTTTTCGGTCCAACACGTTTTTTCTCCTTCATAGGCGGAACATAATAAGCTAAGTGCATATTTTGTTCTCTGTGTTTTCTAGGGGTATGGCATTGCTAACAAAGTCAAAAAGTATATGATCCAATAACTAAAAGATTATATTTGTCTCTCATATTATGTTTATTGAGTGTCTCCCTTAATTTATTCTTCCTCCCACAAAAGCACTTGTGCCTTCTGAGTAGTACACCTCTACTCTTGAGGTATTCGATCTTGTCATCTTCCCGCTCCTCCTTCTACTCTATAGACGTCTACTCTTCTTTCTCCAACCCACACCCCCCCCCCCCCGGCATCCCATTCCCCTCCCTTTCCCCCTTTCCTCTTTTACCCTTTGGTTTACACTAGCCGTTATGAAGCACCTGCATCCCAGCTCTTGTGCCTCTCAGCCTACTTCTTTGGACTCTAATCCGTCTGACTACCAGCATCTTACTCGTGATTGACGTCCACTAATAAGACTTGGTTTTATTAATACTTATTTTTCTTCTTTCTATCGCTCTTTTCTTTTTTGTATACACACTTGCCTTGAACCTGGGTCGTACAAAAAAACTTGTGATGATCCTAATTGAGAAAGCGCCATGGATGACAAGTTAACTTCTCTTGCAAAAACTCATTTGGGAGTGAGTCCTGCTACTGGATGAGAAAATCTTCTAGCTGCAAATGGATTTATACAAGAAACAACTCATTATGATTGATCTTTTAAGTTGCTCGTGAAGTTGCCAGGAAGTTTTTTAAAAAATATGGGATCAATTATGAGCCTTTTGCTCCCGTAGCCAAAATGACCACCATTCGCAAATTGATTTTTTTTTTTTTTTTTTTGAGGCCCAAAGGGGGGGGGGGGTGGGTCCATGGCCTCCATTCAGATGGATCTTAAGAACGCATTCCCAATGGATTTACGTTGAAAGAAGTTCATATAAGTCATCCTCTAGATTCTCTCTTCCCTCTGGCCTCACTTGTCATCATTGTCATGCTCTTTATTGTCTTAAACAATCTCCCCGTACTGAATATGAATGTTTTCAGTCTGTTGCTCTACATATTGATTTTCAGTCCAGTACACATGAAACAAATACTTCAAGGGATATCGGCCAATGAATCTGCTCTTTTTACTCGCCGCACTCGTCCTAGATTAGCTCTTCTACTATTATATGTGGATGATATGATCATTGCAGATTCTAATTCAACTGCCCTTAATGAGGTAAAACTCCATTTGTTTCTCGAATTCGAAATGAAAGATCAAGGTCCTCTTCATTACTTTCTTAGTATTGAAGTTTCTTCTTCTACTAAATGATATTTTATATCACAAACTAAGCATGCAAACAAAATTTTCCATCGTGCTAATCTTGCCAATGATAAGATTGTTAATAATTCTGAGTTGCGTACTAAGTTCTCTGTTTTATATGGTGATCCTCTTAAAAGCTGCTTTCTTTATCTTATTGTGACTTATCGTGATATTTCTAATGTGGTCCACACTGTTAGTCAATTTTTTTCTACTCTTCGTTCTATTCATTGGGCTGTCTTGTTGCGCATCTTACATTATGTTTGTATTCACCTATGATTGTTTGTTGCTCACTTCTACTTTGACCTTGACTCTTTAAGCCTATATTGATGACCAGTGATCGCGAAGCGAGAGTAGGGCAAGCGAGAGCAGGAGCAAGGAACATAGAAGCCCTTAATGTTGGGATAGCGAAAGGAGCATGTACATATGTTAAGAAAGATAATGTCCCACAAAATAAATACTTCAAAAACATAATGAGCAAAAATATGGCCCAAGTCCACTAGTAAGTATAAGAAATGGTCTACTATTATAATATGTGATTTTCTTTTCAACATATTATGACTTGGACCGGACACAGTCTCGTTTCTCTATACAAGAATCATACAAAAGCTCCTATCTTTGTAAGGCGCTGGCTCCCGTCAAGCTCCTTAGTTGAGAGCGTGGAAACGGGCTTCTAAGGTGGGAGCGGAAGTGTTTTAGGAAATCCCTACTACTAAGCTAGTGATATCTCTAATTGGAAGTCACTCTAATTTTTGTGACTTATAGGTGATGCTCTTATCTCCTGGAAAGAAAAGAAACAATTTGTCATTATGTACCATGGCATATGCTACTCTAAGTTCTACAATAGTTTGACTCCGATGGTTTTTGTTAGACATGGGTGTGTCTCTTGCGTCTCCCACACCTCTTTATTGTGATGATAAGAGGGCAATTAAGTCTTGCATGCGCGTAGAAAGCATATCAAGGTTAACTTTCATATCATTTGTGACCATCTTCAATCAGGCCTATTAACCTTCTGTTTGTTCCATCTTTACTGCAGACAGCTAATTTTTTCATTAAGACTCACTGCTACTCAATTTTGTTTTCTACTTGACAAACTCATGATGCTTTCTGCACTCACATCTTGAGTTCATGACGGGCGTAAATGCAATATTTTTCTTTACCAACACGGTATGGATAAAGTCCACTTCCTACCAATGATATATACCATATTTTATGGCATTTAGTAATCATTTATCTTCTATGTTAAAGAGTAGATTAGTCTTTTGGCCTTATTAGGGTTTCTTTAAAGTTGTTACGGTTAGCATATATAACTTTTCCTTTTCTCTAGCAATACAATGATTTTCCCTTCTCTTTTGATTGTAACACTCATATGCTGCCACGTAATGACAACTTGGCTACCTGGATAGAGAAGTATGTTTAGAAGTGATTGTCCCATTGTCAGCTTCTAATGTCCACTTAATCAACCTCAAACAAAAATTCCTAACCATAATAAGAAAGTCACTCTTTAGAATCTGTTTTATTCTCTTCTCCCAAAGTAAGAGACACCATTGCCCCCCCTCCCCACAAAAAATATAGCCTTAGATCTTCATTACATGAATTACTTTCTCCACTATTCCTTCCTTTCCTTCTCTTTAGTTTTGCTTTAACCTCTTCCTCAGACTCCAAACCCCAATAAAAAGAATTGGAACATTGACTTGTTTGAGTATTCTAGACGGAATATGAACCACATGTCAGACTAAAAAACATGACCTATAATAGAAACCCCACAAACAAATACTAAAAGCTCGTACTAGAATATTTTAAATTTTTAAGATCACCCAAGTACGTCTAATTTGCAAAAAAATTCCTTCAATAACACGAGCAACCAACTACTGTACGTACATATGACAAAAGTGAATAGAATCAACAAATGACAACACATGGTCTGTTAAAGGCTTCCCCCCAGGCCCCCAAGTGAGATCGCTATTCACTTCCATTATTATGCTCTGCACTCTATTCAGCAAAGAATCAATCTAAGAAATTCGTGAACAAAATCTCCCGCATAAAAAACAGTATCAATAGAAAAATCATAACAGAGACATCTTTCTGAGGTTAGTAAAAGTGTTCATTCCAAAGTGTCCAGCAGAGACACAAACGATTTTATGCTAGTAGCACACAATGCACAAAATTCTTCTTTTTCTATGTCCTTTCTATAAATGTAAAATTTACTGCATATACAGCTCAGACCCAGGCTTCAAAATGAGCAGTAAATGGGCCAGTTCTGCTGCTGTCGCAACGGCATGATTGTATAAATCTAAACAAGCACTGTGATAATTAGCTACGGAACAGTTTTAACTTATAATCAGATAGCACTTGAATGGGTCTTCATGTTAACTTTGTATTATGATAAAAAAGGAGTGAGCTAGGCATTTCTCGGAAGTCAAAGCAGTTTATGATTCTGCGATAGGTTTGGAATATAGATGAGATAGCTCAAACATTAAGATTTTGAGAAATTAAGCAATATTAAGGATCCAATTTACTTTCTAGCTTTATGTTAGGCCTTACGTTACTTGTTAGATAAACTTAAAGGCCAAAGATTGACTTAGACCAAAACCGATATACAAAACATACCATGCTGCTGGATTCAAAGTCAGAACCATAGGAAAGATCAAATGGATTCCCAGACTTGCGGTCAGTCGCATGGGACTGTTCTCCTACCTGTTGAAAGGAAGTATTTTCTAGCATTCACATACTTAAACGGGAAAAAAGAGATGCTAAAATAACCAGACTACAGAAGCACAGAAAAATTACAAACCATTGAAGGAACTGAAGATGGCTCATATGATGATCCATTGATATGTAATGGTACACTAGGAATAGGAGTTCCGATATCCGATGCAGCTCTTTGAATCCCATCCCAATTGAAGTCCTGCAAAGCTAAAAATCCAAGAATAAGCAGAAGCTTTCTGTGGTATAAGAACAACCCAGTAACTTCTGATACTCTTAGAGCATCTCCAACCCAACTCTTTATTTTACCTAGTCAAAAGTACAAGAAAAGGAAAATGTCTACTTTGCCTACTTGCTTTCTTATCTATGTATTCCAACCATACTCTCTATTTTTGCTATCCATCCAAGTTGCTTAACCAATTTTGAAAAGAAAATTCAAAAATTATTTTCATAGATTGTCTATAATTATCCCATCTTCACATGAATATATACATATGCTACTGAGAAAGTGGGAAAAAATGGAAAAATGAAAAATCTCCTTCGGCAATAATAATTAATATTTTATTAAAAAAAATGGACTTGCAACTATGAAGTAGAATCTAATAAAAGACAAGATTAGAAGAAAAGAGGTGCTGGAGATGGAATGAGAAAATTAATAAGGCAACAAAAACGAAATTTGAGATTTGCCATGGGCTTAGCTACATGTGGGTAGTGGAATGGCCTTGAGGCAAAATAACTAGCCTAATAAAGAGTGGGTAGGAGATTTAAAAAGGCTTGGACTAGCTATTATTGCTAATGAGATACATATAGCTAGTGAGTTGAAGATGCTCTTACATTCAAATTTTGACCCACTGTGGTACTAGAAGGTCCGTGCACACGAACTTCTTCGCTACTTTGTTGAATCCTCCCTAGAGGTAGGTTCCCAGTGCCGTCTTCAAAAGCACTCCATGACTTCTCAAAAGAAAATGGAAAAAGTTAATCCAAATTTGTTCGAGTTTATTTGTTCAGTTCTGGGGATGTCACTAGGAATGCGTTGAACCACATTGCACCAAGTAAAATGCATCCCAATAGATCTCCAATACCACTAAGAAGTTTCAGGGTAGACATTTCTATGATCAGATCACTTACATGAGTGTTCAATACGTTATTGGAGACTTGGACATTATTCACAACCTCATGCCATAGATTAGGCATTGATGAAGGACCATGAGCATTACTATCTTGAAATGCTGGCCACTGCGGGGTTGTAGAAGGCAACAGAAGCAAGTCAAACTTTCCCAGCGATCCTTCATCAGTAGGAGGTTCTACTGCAGGCGTAGAACCCTCAACACCAAGATTTGGTTTTACGAGTTGAGGCAAATCAAATGTCGCCCATCCTTCATTCATTGGAGTAACATCTGGTGATTTTTTATTCAAGATTGCACCTGGCTGCTGCTGAGGCATATCAGAGAATAAGTCGAAAGATGAAGAAATTGGTTGGGTGGGTTGGGAAGGTTGGGGAGCATGCAACACCGGAGCTGAAGAAATAGAAGATGACTGATACAAATCTGCAGGAGGGGTTGATAGAAACAAATCAACAGCAGACGCCGAAGTAACGGATTGTGGCGCAAACGGTGCATCAAATAGGTCCAAACCACCGAAATTCCCAGAAACTGATGATTGTGGTAAAGATGGAAGAGCGTACTGGTTGTTCTGGTGGGTCCCACAAGACACCGAAGGTTCTGAGGAAGCATCGACTAAACTAATAGAATTGACTGACTTGAGAGACATGGAATTGCTGTCAAACGATCCAAAGCTATCCAACGATGCAGTTCTCTGAATAAAAAGGTAATATAGCCAATAAAGACAATTCATTGAAGAAACAATGTCCTGTAACAAACAATAATAACTATGTAGCCCAAGTTTTAACATATAACTTGCTCAAGGTGGTAAATATTACAGTAGAAAAAAGTATCTTCATTTAATTGGTTCCACCAATACTAACCATAAGCATTCATGCAAAGTGCAATTTGCACATATATACCAACAATTAACAAGAGTGAAAGAGGCCAAAAAAAACATGCATGCGTAGGTTGTAATGCGTACAAAATGCAATTTCGACATTTAGACCACCAACTAAAAACAGTGGAAGAGGCCAAAACCACTCCCAACACTCAAGAATCAGTTGATCCACATATATGGTTCGGTACCCCAGACCATATTTCGTTCGAGCCTATGAAAGTGGCCATACAGCAGCAGCTTACATTATAGCCTTTTGGACAACAGGAGCAATCGAGAAGGTTTATACTTCTTCTGGAGATTCACAAAATGAACATCAGATGATCTCTTCACACCTGGCATGAGATCTATTCAATGGAATTTTTCCTAGCAGCATCACACGGATACAAAACTCGCCTTCTAAGGAATCGAGATGTCTAGATGATTGATAGAGAATCTTGATAGAAAAAAGATTCCAAAACGGATGGCAGAACTCGTAAAATTTCTTCTTTTGTATTATCATCTACAGCTCAATAGCTCATCAGCTGTCAATTTCAGCCTCACACAAAGTAAGCTTTTACAATCCCCACAACAATTCCTGGTCCTAACTTGCACAAATTCTAAAGGACCACTACCCTAGAACTTGATCCGTAACAGCTACTAATGAACAAACCATTATAGAATGCCATGCTGAGCCTTCAAATGAGAAATACAAACAGAAGCGGAGGAAACCCACATTCCTCCTAATGACAGACACATTATTTTATTTTAAATCTTAAGATCAATTAGAACCATTCTCGGGAAAAACCTTTCTTGGCCTAGGAGAAAAAGGAGGCAGTGCAGAGGAATATGGAGGCACATGTAAGGTTAGCTGCTCCACACTCAAGGGAGGCCTAAACAGTACGCAGGCATGTGGACATGTAAAACATGTTAGAGCTTGTCCCACATTGGTTAGTCACCATCTCCAAAACTAGTACATGATCCCGGGCAGTCTCTTCATTCATTACTAATTGGTTTTAAGTTGGATGCTATAACATGGTAGTTGAACTACACTTTCGAAATTTTTTGGACAAGACTCTCTTGATTGATTGCTCATTTGTTTGTTCCTTAAGTTCTTGTTTCTTTGCGATCTCTATGCTATGGGATTTTTGTTTACTAGTGCTAGAACTTCTCACATAGGTAAATTATCATCTCAAAAACTAGTATATGAGTCTGAACAGCAAAGCCAATTGATTTTGAGTTCGATGTTATAACAAAGCAAAAGTTCATGAGGCGGATCGCAAGAGTCAAGAGTATAAGATCTTTATAGTCAACAAGTTATATCTCGCAGAAATCGACAAGGAATTCAATCCATGTATTTCTTCTTCACAGTTTTCAACATTAGGTCCATGTACCCATAACGACTTGTATGTGTGATAGCTTTCCACTTGTACAAATAATCATTACTCCAGCAGAAACGTGGCACTGTTGCCTATTTGGAACGTAAAAGAGGGACCCAAAATACAAAATACAGTTTGTTGACAAAAAAAGACTCCTGCATCTGCATTTAAGAATCAGCATTGTTTGGAACATGGAAATACAATCTATATTGTAAAAGAGCTCACAGCTCAGCCTTTTGAATTTGGTATATTTTAAGCAGTTCGATTTTGATTCTAGGCTCTTTATAGAAGCTCAACAAACTTTCTCTAGCATCCCTCTTCTTTACGTCTCTAAAACCCAAATACTTCAAAGCTCAATTTTCAAATTCCAAACATACCTCGACTCTCTTTTCCTCCTAAAGATCTTGAATCCCAATTTGTTTCTCTTTATCCTGTTCTCCCTCATCATCCCATCTATCTCTCAGACTTAGACCCGCTTTTTCTCCCTCCTTTCATCCCGTCTTGCTCTAATCTACCTCTGTATTATGTCTACAAAGTCTGAGCTCCAAAGTCCCGCAGTGGTTCCCCTACCTCTCTACTCGTGATCGCAACCATCTCTAGCCCATGAAGTGATTTGACAAGCGACAATATGCTCATTGAATGGTAATTTTTAATTAAACCATTTTTCAGTTTGTTCTTGTTTTATTAGCTTTTGTTCTTGGCCATATTGTATCCAGATGATAAAGGAGGCACGAGGTGAGGATACAGTAAGAATTTCTTGTTTGTCTACTTTTTTTTCTTTCACGTTTGATCAATTTTGTTTTCTAGGAATGGGGGTTGGCTTTATGGATCTATCTACTTGGATGCTCTTTATTCAAGTCTTTTATGCCCTAGAACTGAAAAAGGAAAAGAACAATGTACATATTTAGATGTGGTTATTCATAAGGACTTTTCTCCTTTGCGACCTAGAGTTCCCCCAACAAGTTTCTCAAAGTTTGTTGTTTATTCAATTAGGTTCCTATTGTCTTTTTTCCCTTGAATATCTAACAGCAAAGTCAGATCCATTTAATACCATTTTAGAGTAATTCACCCTCTGATTTTCTCTTGAATATGAATTGATTTATGAAATTATACTACTCATATTCTGCATTCATAGAGGAAAAGAACAATGTACATGTTTAGATGTGGTTATTCATAAGGACTTTTCTCCTTTGAGACCTAGAGTTCCCCCAACAAGTTTCTCAGAGTTTGTTGTTTATTCAATTAGGTTCCTATTGTCTTTTTTCCCTTGAATATATAACAGTGAAGTCAGATCCATTTAATACCATTTTAGAGTAATTCACTCTCTGATTTTCTCTTGAATATGAATTGATATATGAAATTATACTAATCATATACTGCATCCATAGAGTACTTCCCTATCGGATACAATGGATTCAAAACTAAGTGAATATTCTTTGCAGAATTTTGACTGCAACACCTCCACAAAGAACTTCCTACAGTCAAGCATCTCCTCTAAGGTACTTTATGTTGCTAAATCATTTAATATTGCTAAATAATTTAACAAACTGGGAGTAATGCAGCTAGATGACCTGTGCTGCATTTTGACTGCGATAAAACTTTATTTTTGGAAAATTTGCCATTGCTCCGCTCTAATACTAATTAGTATTTTTGCAATTTAGGAATACCTGGGTGATTTTTTACTTCCTGCTGATCTAAGCACGGTGTTAGTAGAATCCCCATCCACTCACGCACGCATGCACACAATTAAACAAAAGAAAGGGCCATTTTATGGGGAGAATCACCCTCTACCAAATTGGTCCTTTTGAGCTACTATAAAAAATTTATTGGTCATCAATGCTTAGTGAATTTGGATTGTTACTTTCCACTACCTACTTTTGCTCCACTGTACATTCAAACTGTTTAAGCCCTTTAAGATGGAGATTCTTGGGAGTAGTATGGTCAAAACTTTAGCACTTGGACAAACTTTTATGCTGATTTATAATCTCAAACTGCAGAACCCATACTCTCATGCTTCCTTCTGCTAGTTCGGAAACACAAAAACCAAAGCATTCGGATACACAATCTTGAAAGGCAAAACCTATAAACACCAACTCGCACTTCCTTCGCTCAATCTCTCTTCCAACCTAATGGACGCAACTCTTCTCATTCAACTGCACCGTCACCTTCTCAGCCACCACCACAACTCCATCATTCTCCAACAATCCTTCCAGTATTTACTTTTGGAAGTACTCTCTCCTCCCTCTCAGTATCAGCAGTTTCAGGCTTTCATGGCTGCCACCGAAAAGGATCCTCAACAAACCTCTGCTATGACTACCACTCACCCAAATTTACATTGTCATAACACGACTAGTATCTTACCCATAACATGAATTTTTTATTCCGGCTCTTCCCACCATGTGAACCCCAATTTATCTTTCTCAGTAATTGCATTCCCCCTACTTCTCCCTTATTGTCAACGCAAATGGATCCCCTATACAGGTTTTTATCAGTTCTATATTCCCTACCTCTTCCCCTTTATTGTCCATCGGCAATGTCTTCTATGTGCCTCAATTATCTTTTAAGCCTTATTTCGATAAATCAAATGTCTAATTCGGTTTTTAACGTTTTATTCTCCTCTCCTCATTGTGTTGTACAGAATTTGGCGTCCAAAAAGCAAATTGCGACTGATCGTAGAGTTGGTGACCAACGCTCTGGAAAACTTGCACATTCCTATAGAGTCTAGTTTAATTGCCTCATCGTCTTTGTCTTTGGATGAGAAATCCCCTCCTCTTTTTACCTTTGGCGTTCTAGATTAAGACATTTGTCTAGTGAAGTCTAGTCTTTTATGTAAAACCTCTATTAGTGACATTTCTGAATGCAGTGATTGTAAATTTGCTAAAATGTCTACTTTGTCGTTTAATAAAGTAATTATGTTTCTACCTCTCTGTTTCGTATTATCCACACTGATTTGTGGAGTCTGTCCTCATTACAACCAAGGGTGGTTATATGTATTATGTTTTATTTGTCGATGACTACAGTCAGTATACATGGATTTATTTATTGACACACAAATTGATTATTTAAAAGTTAATTGCAATTTTCACACTATGGCACAACCTCATGTGTCTAGTGAAGTCAGAATCCTTCGTTTTGATTTGGGTGAAAAATACTTTCTTTTAAGATTACAGATTTTTAACAACTCATGAAACTATTCAACAATGCTCTCCTTCTCATACTCCTATCCAAAATGGTAGAGTTGCGAGAACGCACTATCATCTCCTGAACAATGCTAGATCTCTTTTTCTTTCGTCCTCTGTTCCTTCTATGTTTTGGAAAGAAGTTGTGCTCACTGCAACTTATCTTTTGAATCGAATGTCTACTCCTCTTCTTTCTGATACTTGTACTTGCGAGCGTTTCTATGGTCAAATTCCAAATTATTCCCTTCTTTGTGTCTTTGATTCTACTTCCTTCGTCTTTCTCCCCAAGAGGAACCACAATAAGCTTAGTGCTCGTTGTACTCTCTGTACTCTCAAAGTATCTAATCTTCCCACTGCCTCTTCTCCTCCCTCTACTTCTACCTTAATTTCGTCCTTTCCTCTAGTCCACTCTCATCGCCGTGCAGCTTCTCTGGCTCCTCCTCTCGCACCAGCTCCTGGCTCTATTGCCCATCTATCAACCTTTTTGGACCTTGATCCGTCTAACCATCATTATCCTACTCGTGATCATCGTCCCCCGGTAAGACTTGACTTTACAAATATTCGTTTCTCTTCTTCCTACCGTTCTCTTCTCTCTCATATATATACTTATTTTGAACCCAAGTCATAAAGAAACTTGTAATGATCCTAATTGGGTGCATGTCATGAACGATGAACTTATTGCCCTTACTAAAAGTCAAACTTTGGATATGGTACATCTACCAACCAATTAAATTCTCATAGTTGCAAAATGGATCTACAAGTCAAAACCCGTTCTGATGATCCTTTCAAGCAGTATAAAGATTGCTTAGTTGCTAAGGGATTTGCTCAAGAATATGGAACTGATTACGAGGAGATTTTTGCTCCAATTGCTATGATGACTACAGTTCACACTATGAACTCTTTGATTGCCGTGCACTAGTGGCCACTCTTTCAGTTGTATATTAAGAATGCATTTCTTCATGGATACTTATCTGAAGAAGTCTATATGCACTGCCCTCCGGAGCTTTCTCACTGATCTTGTTTGTCATTTTCGGCTTACTCTATATGGTCTCAAACAGTCTTCCCGTGCTTGGTATGAGCAATTTCAATCGGTTGCTTTCCAGATTGGCTTCTAACCTAGTATAAATGATTTTGCTCTTATCATTTGTCGATCTTCCACGGGGTTAGTTCTTCTCCTGTTAAATGTAGATAACATAATTATCACAGGTGTTGATTCTGCTTTCATTAGTGAGGTGAAGTCACATCTGTTTCGCGAATATGAGATGAAGGACCTCTTTGTTGTTTTATGGATATCGAGGTGGCTTCATTTCCAAAGAGTTATCTTTGATCCCAAACCAAACATGCAACTCTCTATCGTGCTAATATGACTTGCTTGTCAACACTCTTATCAAATTGCACGCCATGTTCTCTACTTCTGATGGTATTACCCTTGATGATCCTATTGAGTATTTAGAATTGGTTTGCTACTTGGTATATCTTATTGTGACTCGCCCAGATACTACTTATGGTGTCCATATTGTCAACCAGTTTGTATGTCGCTCGTTCTAACCATTGGACTGCATTGCTACATATTTTGCGATATATCCATTGTAATATCTACCAGTGTTTACTGCTCTCTTCTTCTTCGAATTTGACCCTTCGGTCATCATATGCCGATGTTGATTTGGCCAGTGACATCACTCATAAAACATCCAACTCAAGATTTTTTTTTTCGTGGTAGTTATCTCATCTCTTGAAAAAACGAGAAACAATCTGTTATTACTCGCTCTCCCACTGAAGCAAAATATTGAGTTGTCTCAAGCGACTACTGAAATTGTTGGGCTTTATTGGCTTTTGTCTAATATGGATGTTCCCTTGATTCTCCCCACACCTCTACTATAATAACAAAAGTGCAATTCATATTGCCAATCATTCAGTTTTCCCATAAGCATACGAAACATATCTAGATTGATTGTCATTTCGGTCATCAACATCTCCAGTCTGCCACCATTGATTTATCTTTTGTTCTGTCATCATTTGAGTTGGATGATTTCTTTACTAAGACTCACATGGTTGCTCGGTTTTGTTTTCAACTTGACAAACTCATGTTGCTCTTTGCACTCGCATCCTGAGAGAGTTGTGAAAATAGCATTGTTTATTTATTGTTTATTTATCTTTTATTAAGGTAGTGTAGTTTTTTAATCTCATTAGAATTAATTAGGGTTGGCCTATATAAATCATCTCAACCATGTATTATTCCTAATTAATCAAATGGAATATAATAGCTCCTCTCTTTTTCTCCTATCAATTGTGTCTTCCTTGGTTTCTTTGGCGCATTTGGCAAGTTCCTAGACAAATCATTCCTACGTTTTTGTACATGGCCCATTCATCCAAATTTTGTTTGCTCTGTGTCCTTGCTAGCCATGAGGATGTATTCATTTCACCCATAAAGCGTCAATTGGACGTAGGGTAAATTTCTACATAATTTTAGGAAACTCACTCAAGCTTATTCAAACACTTGGATTGCTCAAAATACTAGAAGACCTAATCGGCAAGACAGGAAATCCATCAAAGACAGCAAACCCTCGACCCTTAATCGGCGAGGAAGCACTCCGATTAAGCTAGTACTTTAACATTCAATCTCTCACTATCTCTGTGTGTAACAGCAAATTATAGTATACCTTTTCTCGTGGCTATGTTTAGTTTATATAAAGGTTCTCCCTCAATGTATTATAGTCTTTTTCGACCACTAATTACTCATTAGCGGTGGCATATCTTCAAGATTGTTGGTCCCTAACTAGATGAGCCTTATCCCGAACTCTCTAGACTCAGGTCTTATCCACAATGCTAAGTTCAAACAAAATTCTCTAACCACCCCTCTATTTCTGCCGACGGAAGGGTTTGTTTGGCTACATGCTAGTGCACAATTACACAATGTAGCCAAGTTAGCTTCTCGCTTATTTTCTTGACAAAACCCTAATTAGGTCAATTGGATTCTACCTCCTCCATCATCAATTGTGTGTTGCAGTTTCATTGTATTACAAATTGTGCAAAGATAAGCCTAAGCAGCCTAAGTAAACACCCTAGCATATCACAAAAGGTGTAAGAATAACAATACCTGTGGGCTGTGAACCGTGTGTGAATCTGCCTTGGTGTTTGAATCTGAGACTGTACTCATAGTTTGACGTGGTATTCGTTCGTTTAGGATGTCCCTTGAAGTTTTATAAGGAGGACTACTGAATCCAATGTCTTTTTTAAAACTTGCTGACTGGGTATCAGACCTGAATGGATCACCAGCGCTAGACACAGAGTAGTCTGAAGCTCTGGAATTTGATCCCTCATTTGCAAAACTGTCCTCATGCATTTGGTCATTGAAACGGCTAGGACTGAAGAAACTAGAGATTCTCCCCTCATATAGGCCCCGATCTGAACCAGGCTTCCTAGTAAGTGCAGGGGCTTGTTTTCCATACCGCCGTTCTTCATACTGATAATCATAAGGTGGACTTTGAGAGTAGGAGTGATATGAACTGGCTCGTCGTGTCTCCTCTTCATGGTGTCTAATGTTCTGTTAAATTCGTTGAAGAATTCCACAGGTCAGCCCACAAACTCAAGTAAGATAATTTAATCGAAAGCAGGACAATCAAAAGGTTGTATGTTTAACAATGGGAAAAAAAAAACAGTAAGGCTCCATTTGTTCTGACAAAGAATATTTACAACGCAAAATATGTTCATTGCACAAAACAATTTTGCACAAAAAATACTTTTTGTACATGTTTTGCCGTGTTTGGTCGGCGATTGGAATTTATGTTATCGAACGTAACCAACTGAAAAAGCTATAACCTCTTTATCTCTCAATTGCACAAGGCCGCAGTGATGCAGTGGAACATTCTTTGGGCTCGTTTATTTGAGTGGCTAATAGTGAAGCGGAAAATAATCTCATAGAACATATAACACCATTGGACTAGTGGCGAGGGGATTAACAATACTGCATCCCCCAGAGTGTTGTATATATCCTATGTATTTTTGTGAGATTCCATATCCAATGGATATTTAATCCCGACAGCAAAACCTTGAACCAAACGTAGGATATGTTGTCTCGTTGTACTAAAGTCTCAAATCTGGAAAAACAAACAGGTCCCTTGTAAAAATTTACTCGACCAATGTTGGAGTATAAACCTTGTGCCACACGAAGAAAGCTTTGCCACATCTAGGAGGCTTGCATTACCAGCATGAAGCCTCTTAAAAAAAGACTTACCAAGATCTCAGCGGAAGTTGTTTGTGGGAAATTATATCAGGAAATTGTTTTTGTTAAAATGTTTTCACTTGCATTTATTCCAACCAAACAACAAAAAGAGGTAAAATCTTTTACATCCAAACAAACAGAGCCTAAATGCAATTATTGGCTTGGACAGATTTCCCTGCTCTCTCTTTTCTCTGTTTTTCCAACTAATATTGGTTTAGGAATAGATTGCCTGCATATCTCTTGGAGGTTTGTCAGAGGTCTTTCCCCCAGCATATCTTCTATCCACATAGACATTCTTTATAAAATCCCGAACTTTATCAGCATTGCTGCAAAGACGACACAAAATTATAATTCCATTTTTGCAATCCAAATTGCTTAGTATCAGAGCATAAGGTTCTGAACCTTGTACCTGCTATCAGGCAGTCTCTGCCTCTGCGGGTCCCAATCCTCCAGAAAAGTTTCCCTAGCACGCTGAAGAAATTGAATGTTACATCAGCAAAAAGCTAACCCTTCCTAGCAAAAGAGAGAATAAAACAGTGATTGTACCTGATTACCACCTTTTTGAAGGGATTCAACTTCCTGGGAAGTAAACTTCGCCATGGATACAGACTTTACACGGTGGGTGAACTCGCGGCTGTGATACACAAAAGGTGAATACATAAGAAACAGTGAAGTTGAAACAAACAAAATACGCATAGAACACCCATGTCAATTTACACCTTGTAACATAGACTTCAAAACCCAATGAGAAAAACAAGTGAAGGAAAAAATACATATACATAGGCTCTGTTTGGTAACGTTGCCAATTTTCTGTTTTGTTTATGAGTTTGTGAAATAGCATTTCTGTTTACATTGTTAAAAACAAAAAACTGTTAGCATGTTTGGTGCACACAAGGCAGATAAATATTTTGTAGACAAGTTCAAAACAAAAATAAAAAATATGTTCTCGACCCTATAGTTTTATCACTTTATTGTCTATTTCTCTTTAAAATTGAAGGGAAGATGTAAACACAAATTCCCACAAGGGTCCAGAGACCTCTGCCTCCCCCTCCCTCTCTCTCGCTCTTCTAATTTTTTTTCTAACACCTAATCTGCGAACCCTCTCTCTCACATCCTGTTTGTTTGAGGCTAAAATTAACCATCAAATAGAAAATTATTCTCTGAGCTATCAAATAATTTGAACAAGTATGCAAATCAAGCTTAGGAATTCCAGGAGATTTACATAGACTTAATTCATGAATTTTTTGCGAATGTGTTTAATTTTCAATTTTCAATTTGGTGAACTAAGTGGGGAAGACATCTTGAGAGATGAGTTGTTGAAAATTTATGCGTAGGGGAGTCGAGGGAGGGACTCTCAAATGCGGAAGAGAGATTACTGTTGGAAACCCCACTTCTCTTTCTTTTCCTATTTTTCGGCTAGAACGAGAACACTACATAAAGGAGAGGGGGAGAGAGAGAGATTGTGTGGCGTTATACATTTGGGTGCATGAGGTGATGAGTGTTGTGATAAGTGATGAGATTAGTGAAGTACGCATTTTTAGCTTTATGTATGTGTGTGTATATATACATATACATGTATATAAAAGATATATACGTGTATGTGTATATATCTCCAAAGACATATATACACTCTCTTTGTGAATTGATGCTAGGTATCCAATGAAATATACATACAGACACACACACACGTGTGTATGTGTATATCTCCAAAGACGTGTATACACTCTCTTTGAGAATTGATGCTACGTATCCAAAGACATAGATATACATATATCCTCTTTTGTTGGAAACCCCACTTCTCTTTCTTTTCCTATTTTTCAGCTAGAGCGAGAGCACTACAGAAAGGAGAAAGAGGGGGAGAGAGAGATTGTGTAGCGTTGTACATTTGGGTGCATAGTGTTGTGATAAGTGATGAGATTAGTAGAGTATGCAGTTTTAGCTTTGTGTGTGTGTTTATGTACACATATACATGTATATATAAGATATATATGTGTATGTGTATATATCTCCAAAGACATATATATACGCATACCATACAACATGATCCATCATACATAATATTATTGCAGTTCATGCTTCGAAGGTGACTTGTGAATATACCATGGTAACAGAAGTTTGTTGTTTTAATTATAGGGGTATGTAATGCATCGATGTGATATGTTGCAATACTAGAATTGGACGACTTGGACAGAAGCGTCCCGTTATTAAATGAATATCATGCATGATTTTAGAAAAATATTTAGAAGTGAATTATGGGAATAATTGCAAAGAAACGGATATAAATTGTACTACGATATCGGAACATACGGGCACTGAGATAATTGCAAAGAATATGGCCGGGTATCCATTGGACATGATATCCTTCCCTCTTTGCTGGTGTCCGTCCACATAGATGTTCAATTTGATATTGTATCTTCTGAGGTTATCGGAAGGTACCCTAGTTATTCTCTGAGATTATCAGGAAAAAATATATCTTCGAAGGTTATCGGGAGGTAGCACGGGTTTATATTTTGATGCTACCAAAAATATATATTGTTGCTGGCACATCTACTATTTGCAAGATATTGATTTGATGAAAAGAATTATTCCCATAATAAATGTGTGACCTTTGTGTATCATAGTTCTCACCTAGAATGGTTTTGGACTTGTGAAACCGTTTCCGGGAATTTGGGGTAATACATAGGACATGATATTGGTTGGTTGCTGCAATTGTAATTCTTTTTTAGTGGCAGCCTAAAGGAAGAGCAGACAAGATTATTTGGATATAGACTTTTGAAGTCTTATTTTTTTTAAGGATTTTTAGACCATTGCCATCCACTGTATGATATGAAGACTCGATGAAAATTCGGGCAGTCACAAGGGGACTAGGCCTACTTGATGCAGGATAATCAATAACAAGATATAAAAAGAAAACCGTGTGCATCCCCGTGCCTAAAGAACCCCAGACACCCTCATGCCTAAGAAAGTTACGATATGGCCGTAAAACCATTGTTGAAATTTACTTCATTCCGTCAACTAATTAAAACATCCTCTATACAGTACTTAATATAGGCACCATAAAGGTAACAATTGGCAAAATAAGTTCAAAAATGAGAGAAACGCATTCGAAATAATCGCTTGTGGACTACTAACATTGGCTGGCTTAGGTTGTTTGTTCAGCAGGTTATGCAAAGCTAACTCATGATTTGATAAGCACTACTAATCGACTGCTAGAGAAATATGGTCCTTGCGTTCATGAATCCAGAAGAAGCAGCATTTCAGAGTCTGCCCACCTTCTACCGACACTGAGCAAACAACAACGACTAGAGTAACAGGCTCATACGATTGGGAAGAAGTTGTGAACTACCTATGCTGATAGAACCGACCAGCTATGGCGTGTCAACCTGGGAGAAATTTTCAGCATGCGTGATTATTGTGGCTTGGTTGAGCTCAAGAAAGAATTTCAGGAGCTCATTGATTATCAAGAAAATGTCTGCCAACTACTTCCTCTTCCTGCTGTCCCCGTGAGGTAGACGCCGGTCTTAGGGGCTGCCAGGACGAGCAGGGAAAGCGACCAGCCTTGGGGTCTTCTGCTTACAACCTCTTCCCTATGTCTATCTCCTAAAACAAGATTCCCCTTTATCTAGAAAGAAAATCCAACTTAACTAACATTATAAGTCTTGAATAACAAATTCACCTAATAAATACAATCCTCATCTTTCATGTTCTCCATTATTTTTCCACGTCTAAGAAGAACTAGACTCTGACAAGTTAGATCCATCAAGAGAACTCTAATATTCTCCAGATGTTGATTTCGTTTCTTTTTTGTGTGCGCTAATGGATGATGCTGATGAAGCATTTGTACTGATGGTGGCAATGACACTTTTTGGCAGTTGTGGGAGACCTGTGTTAGCGTTAGCCTCTAGATCTGATGGGAACTAATGTGTTGCGATCTAACGTGGATGTGCTCTCTGATGAACTAGCCTGGTGAAAAAGCGAATTGATGACGATGGATGCTTAGGTCATGACTACTGACAGGTGATTTGTGTGGATAAACGCAACAAGATCAAGGTTTGCTGTGATACCAACTGATGCAGCACAATCATATACCAGATAGAAAAGAACCATAAGCATCCCAGTGCCTAAAGACCCCTAGACATCCATGTGCCTACAAGTTGATAGTATCCTCAAACCAAAACCAGAATCGAAATGGAATTCATTTCACCGACTAATTAGAATATCTCTATAGGGTCCTTCGTATAAGCTCTACAAAGGTAACATAAATATAGATACAGATTGGCTAACTATAGTTTCCAAGATCCTAAAACGATATAAATCCTATTTAACGAACAAGATAAATATTAAAATAATAAATTAATCTAATAAATGAAGGCCGCGTGAAATCTTAGGCCTTAACATCGTTTTGCAGAAAATGACCACAGCCGACCCATATTGTAGTTGGCTCAGATGGTTGGACTCGTCAAAATACTCTTAGGCCTTAGACAACTAAAATCTAACAAGACAACAATAATTCATCCAACTGCATAGTCAAGTAAAGAGCAATTAAAATTATGACTCAAATTGAGCATAAACATGATTTCTCAATGTCCAAAGTGTAATCCATGAAAGTCTATGCGAAAAAACAAAGAAAATAGAAGGCTTGGGAAAATATTTTCTAATATTGATTCAAAAACTAGATATAAGATTATATACACAAATTCCTAGCTACAAAATAGGAAACAGTTCTAACTAATTCCTCATAATAAAAAATCCAAATCCCAATTAACCCTACTCAATCTCCTAATTCTAGGAATACAAATAATACACTTTCCTAAAACACAATTTCCTAATTTACAATAAACATCAGCACCCTTATTTTTCTATACTCCCCCTCAAGCTAGTGTAGATATTTTCGATTCCCAAATTGGATATACTTCTCTCGAATGATGTACTACTTAATCTTTTAGTAAGCATGCATTCAGTAGACACATAAGTTGTGCAAATCAAACCGCTATCTAACTTCTCCTAGATGAAATACTTGTTCACTTCTATGTGCTTCGTTTAATCATGTTGAACATGATTATGAGCAATGTTGATTGTGAATTTCTTGTCACAATAGTCTCATTGGGCTGTCACATTTAATCTTCAAATCTTCCAAGATAATCTTCAACCATAACAATTCACAAACTCCTAGAGCCATTGCTCTAAATTCTGCTTCAGCACTAGATCTAGCCACCACACTTTGTTTTTTACTTCTCCATGTCACCAAATTCCCACCAGGAAAAACAAAACACCCATAAGTCGATCTCCTATCAACCACAGATACAACATAGTCAGCGTATGCCTCAAGCACTAGTCCTATGTTCCTTCAGAACAAAATACCCTTTCCCAGAAACCCCTTGAGATACTGCAGCACTCGGTTGGCAGCTTGTAGATAAACTACTTTTGGATTGTGCATGAACTAACAGCATAAGCTATATCTGGTCTCGTGTGGCAAAGGTAAATGAGTCTCCCTATTAGGCATTGATACATCTCTTTATTCACAGTAGCATCGCCCTTGGCCTCTCATAGCTTGTGATTAGAATCTATTGGAATGCTTGCTGATTTGCATGCTAACTTTCCTATTGCCTTGAGAAGATCCGTGACATACTTCCTGTTGAGAGATAAAAATTCACTGCCTAGAGTGTGCAACTGCAATACCAAGGAAGTACTTTAACCTTCATAACTCTTTAATCTCAAACTCCTTGGCCAAGCATTGCTTCAACAATTGTCTCTCATTTCCATCATTCTCGGTCATGATGATGTCGTCAACATATACCAGAAGAGCCGTGACGCCCCTTGAACTTGAATACTCAATGAACAACGTATGGTCTCCCTAACTCTTTCTGTATCCTATCTATCATCACTTTTGAAAATCTTCCAAATCATGCCCTGGGATTGCATACTTGATCGATGACTCGGTTGCTTCTAAATCCTGGTGGGATGTCCATATAAATCTCCTCTTCAAGATCTCCATGCAAAAAAGTATTTTTTACATCAAACTGTTGCAAGTCCCAGTTATAGTTGGATGCCAAGGACAACAACATTCTGACAGTATTAATCTTGACAACTGGAGCAAATGTCTCCTAATAATCTACTCCATATTTATGGGTAAATCCTTTAGCTACCAATCTCGCCTTGTACTTTTCCAGTGACTTATCAGCTTTGTATTTCACAGTATAAACCCACTTGCATACCAAGCGTTTTTTTTTTGCATGCAAACTCACCAATTTCCAAGTCTTATTCTTTTCTAACGCCTTCATCTCCACAGTCATAGCTTGTTTCTAGTTTTCATTAGATAAAATCTCGAATAGAGTGGTAGGAATGGACACATTATTTACGCTAAAAAAAAATAACTTTATGAGACGGTGAGAAATTTTCAAATTACATAACACACGATAGTTGGGTATTAAGGACATTTAGTGCATCCCCTGGTTCCCTTTATAGTGCCAATAAGAAGGTCCTCACCAGAATTATCACTAGAATCACTGTTAGACTCAATTTGCGAAGAATGTTCAAAAATTACTTATTCTTGGCAGGATCCTTTTATGGAACCCCTAACTTGCTTGTTCCGTGAGTGGGATTACAATCCCGAGAGTGCTAGTAGTTGTATGTGTGGGAGGGGTTGTACGAGTGGGTAGCGGGAAGCTCCCCAACGGAATCCATGCTTGGTTCATCTACTTACTCCAATGGCTCCGCTAGTTTAAGTGTAGCCTTGTTTCAATTCAAGAATTGCAACTTTTTTCCTTGAATACACATGGTTGGTCATCCTACCATCAAAAGTAACAACTGGAGGTGAAGCCGTGGATGAGAAGGATACACAGGTTTGGAGGAGAAAGGAAATGAAAGATCAATGAGAGTGAAATCCCGATCCTATCTTCCATGATTGAGTTTTCCCCTGAAAATAAGAATGAGTGAAATATCGCTTTCATTGAAAGTGACATCAGTCAAGACATTAGTTTATGGTGAATGACAGAATTTATATCCCTCTTGGGTTGAAGAATATCCCACACAAAAATTCAAAACAAGGTTATTTGTAATACTGACACATAGGTAAAATTTTGAGAGTATCTCCATTGAGCTTTTGAAACCTAAGACTCTAAAAGGCAACTAATTTATAAAGTGTATGGTTGTTAGAACTACTTCCCCCCAATAAGATTTTGGAACAAGAATGCCCGTGTTGTATCAAGTACATAACCATTTTTCCTTTCTATCACTCCATTTTGTCGTGGAGTATTTACACATGATAACTCATGAATTATTCCTTCTTGCTAAAAGTACGGGGCTAAGACTTAGTTGAAAGAGTCTCTGGCATTCATTGATCTAAAACTTTTGATTTTGACACCAAACTGGGTTTGTACCATGTTATGGAAATTTGGGAGGACCGTACTCACATCAGATTGTGTTTAAGCAGAAAAATCCAAGAGACCCTAATACAATCATCAATGAAGACACAAATCAACATGCACCAGAAATATTTGACACAGTAGAGGGACCCCATATATCACTGTGAGATGAAATGGAACAGAATTGGAAAAGTGACACGCTTATGTTTTGCCAGCTCACACATAGCACAATGAAAGTTTTCAATTTTTAAACCTCTAAACAAGGAAGGAAAGAAAACTTCTAAGATTTATGAATGATGGATGTATAGGGTCTACGATGATGGAGACATACTTTTTCTTATAGGCGATGTTCAGAAAGGAATGACAAAAATGGTTTGTCCTTGACGATACTCGAAATGCCCGATGTCTCAAGATAGTATAATCCGTTCCATTCCTTAGCACATCCAATCATCTTCCCTAAAACCTGATCTTGAAATATACAGTAAGTAGAGTAAAAAATCACATCACAACACACATCATGAGTGAGTTTCTAAGCAGAAACGAGAATGGTGTACAATTTTGGAACATGAAGCACTTCTCTAAGTATGAGTGATGGACTAATATGAACGTCCCCTAAACCTGAAACAGTAGTAAATAAGCCATCGCTTCTAACTATTTTCTTATTGCTTGGACATGGAGTATAAGTGCTAAATTTCTATGATGAATTAGCCATATGATCAGTTGCACCTGAGTCTACGACCCATAAGTTAGCAAAGATTCCATCCAAGGTTCCTAGCAAATTTCGTAGCTTCTCAATCTCACTCTAATTAAACTCTCCTTGCTTCAAAGACTTTTTTTTTGTTGCACTGCACACACATGTGCCTGCCCATTACCTCTTCGCTACCCTCTTTTGTATCCCCACTCTTTATTGGACGTTGGAGGTTTCCTATGGAGTTTCGAGCACCACTCTCGAGTGTGTCTTGACTTCTTGCAAATAAGTGCACCATAGGTTGTCCTTGTTGTCAGGGTTTGGAACCTTTGAGATTGTGGATCAATCAAGCAATCGGCAATGAAGGCTAATATGAAATCGTTGGCGAAGAAGGCTAGCGATGCAGAATTGAAAAAAGAGATCTTTGCAATGAAGACTAGTAAAAAATAAGAATGTTGTATAGACGGTTGGGGTTGCGGCGCTAGCAAACAGACAAGTTGTCGCTGCGGCGCTGGGTGACTGGCGTTGCGTCGTTGGTTCCAAATATGAACACAGATAGAGTTTCAGCGCTGGGGATTGGAAGCCGCGGCGCTTTGTCGAAGAGAAGTTACTGCGATGAAGGCAAGCAACCAAAATCATTAGGGTTGATCAATGATCAAGGCTGGACATCAACCCAAATTAATTTCCCAAAAAAATTCGAACCTAAGGCTCAGATACCATGCGGAAAATCAAAGAAAAGAAAAGAATTTGGAGAGTATTTTCTGATATTGATTCAAAAGGCTAAAACACAAGATTATATGCACAAATTCCTAGCTATAAAATAGGATACAATCCCAATTGATTCCTCAGAATAAAAAATCCTACCTAATCAAATCAAATCTCCATTAACCCCCAATCAATCTCCTAATGCTAGAAATAGAATACTACAATTTCCTAATTACTAATACACATCGGCACCCTTATTTTTCTACAATCTAAAATAGACTTCTTTTTGTCAACATGCTCCACATCAAATATGAAGTTGCATATGCTTAGGATTAATGTTTCTCACACAATATTATCCAACTAAAACCACTAAATTAGGCAACTTGAGTATCTCCATCAATGGGGAAAAACCCTTGCCATTGCCAAATCTTACGAAGAGTGGTCCAAAAGCATGCTTAATTGGTTGGGCAAAACTCTTGTTAAAATTTGTCAAAGCCGTTTCTTGTGCCAATTTTGGAATGATATTTAGCTTCGGCAGATTTGCCATGTCATGTTTAGGATCTTTAATGCTTTTGATCCAAGTATCTAATGGGAGAAATTTGTTTGTTGAGCTAAAATTGCTCTGCTTGAATGGAGCAATATTGCTATTTTTTGGTATTTTGATTCTGTAAGAGACCAATGTCTTTTGAACCATTAGAGAATCACTATTCCGGCAAAACAGACTTATTGAGACAGGGATGAGATCAATGTAACCCGATAAGGGGGAAAGGGAAAAGATCAGCCAGCAAGAGGCATTAATTCCCATTGGGTTTGGCAGGGGCTATGTTTCGTCAACTCTCCAATTTAGGTCGTCACACACATGTTGACACAAAATAGTCACAATCACTAATAGGGGATCTGCGCCAAAGACATGAACATCATGTTGACAAAACTCTAGTGACTCAATTGATGTTCCCAAGAAGATGTTTCGACAAAGAAGAAGAAACTATAAACAAGCTCAGCGATTGAGGCCCTCAACCCCATAAATGAATGAAAAGGTTGGGCTTTAACCAACAACATCCTCTTATCCATAAAACTAAACAAATTATTTAACTAGAAACATATTATGTTGACTAATAAATCTTCTATAATTGAATATATGTACTCAGTATATCACAAATATAATACTATTTTACATTAACATGATCACATTATTGTAACCTCGTGAAAGTTTTAACCGAGTGCATGTATCCTATTGTAGAATTAGGGCAGTCAAATTCATCGCAACACTCATATCGATCAACTTTATGAAGATCCTATTGTATTCTGGGAGCTCCTAGCTTTGGTCCTGGTAGTTTAAAGTCTACAAACGTAAAGTCTTGACACCTATACTCGAATCTGGGTAACATTGGACACAAGTATAGTATTCAGCCAACCCACCCCACCAAAGCACACTTTGTAAAGGCAATGCTCCCACATCATGCAAGCAAGCTATTACTTAGATTTTGCTTGTTTTACTACATAAAAGCATGTAATAATTGTTGTGAAATCAATAAGAGAGACAATGGGCTAACATTCCAGAATGACAAGGTTTCTGACTGCACTCAAAGAACTCCAACCTCTTCCAAGTTTTATGCACCCTCAAAACAAAAAGACTATCTGAGACGGCAAAGTCCTTAAAAAACTAAACCTTCTTTAGCTCTTATTGCCACCAAAAGACCTTGATTCCTAATGCCAACTACAACATGGCTACTAGAGTGCCTTGTGGGAACTTCAATGCCATTGTAAAATCAATTTTATTGAGACTACTATAGTAAACCTAGTTTAAATTTCAAGTTGCTTCACCTCAAGGTTCAAACACAATAAGGGTGACAATCTTTGAAATAAATGACGTCCCTCCTATCAAAACCCACCCCTTTTGCCATCCCTTAATATGATTAATATTTTCAGGAGAAGTGGTTTTAGAAGCATTATACATAGTTGAAAATGGACAAAATGACTTAAAACATTATATAAATGGAGACATGGAGTGTTGTTGAACATTATGCAAACTGAAATGTTGGTAAAAGAAAAATGAAAGCAATAATTAAAACACCTGAGTCTATCCTGCTTCCACATGCCACTGAATGTGCAGAACCGACTGGTTACTTATTAAAAATTTCAGTTTTCAATCTAACAATGTCAACTAAGCGACCTGCTACCCATCTAAATTTCAGTTTTCAATCTAAATGTCAACTAAGCATTGCAATGACATGTCCTCTAAATGATAGATGTTGGAACTCAAGCCAGATGATAGTGAGCCAGTGATTACTACCCAACTCACACATCCACCATACTATGTGATTCCATGTATCCGTACGAGGTACTCCGTTCAAGCTAGTAAATAGTTGCACCAAGAGTATCAAAGCCTCATCAAAAAATCAAATAGAAACTCCAACTTCCAATCAAGATGAAGGTAATCTTCCCTTCATCATCAAGCACGAGTATAAAAATCTTGTTACATTTCACAGCGCTAGCTTAGGTCGACCAACTGCTCCCAGGTGGGATAACTTAGCCTTCGTTAAGGTGTCCTACCTACCATGCTTTCCATTCTTAACAAGTACCAAAAGTGGCTCTGTCACACTAGATAAGTAGAATTTCATAGTGAATAAAATGGCAAATTGTATACTACTTTTTACAAATACAATTCACTGACACTGGACAAAAGTTGGTAACTGTGTTTTACAGGCATGTCAGAAAAGGGGGTAGTGTCCATATAAAATGATTTACTAGCACAGTATGTACTAGGATGCAGCAATTTCACAAGAAATAGATAGAAACACTTTGAGATTGTTTGATTGTGTTTTCGTGTGTTGCTATAAGGGAGAAAAGAACACGGCGAAGAACCGAAACATTAGCGATGTATTTTAGTTGAAGTAAAAGCCCTTGGAGATGACAAAATTTGGAAGGGAAAAAAATGCAAAAAAGTAATGAGACTAAAGTAAACTTTCCACAAGTTATAAGAAATATTCAATCTCCAAACCATCATCAGTGAACAAGTTTTGCAGGCATGAGAAAATTGATCACCTTGACGACATTCTCACAAAAAAGAAAAAAGGAAAAATAATTGTCTCTATAAACCAACTTGTGAGAGAAAGAGAATGAAAGCAAGAGAACTAACACACCTACACGAATAGACTACTCAATGTACTATTGCTGGAGTCCACATGGACCTGCACCAACTTCCAACACTTCATAGAATAAATTGCTAGTAAAAAGAAAACATGAGCCATGAAACGAAGGACATTCAAGCCTACAATAAATAAAACTAATTAATCATTTCCAATCTTCCAAGGAACTAGTCTGAAGTATTTTTTTAATATGCAAATGCTACAAGGTATCGAAGTATATTTTACTACATGGACTTTTTCCTTCCCCAATATCACCAAAGAGAAATTTAGGTAGCAGCTGCAAAAGCTAAGCAAAAAAAGAAAGAAAGAAAGGCGCAACTTCATATTTGGTCCCACAAAAAAAAAAAAATTCAACCCACATAAAACAATATGTTTAGTGGAACACAAGGACTTCTTTTTGTGAATGTAGGCATCCAAACCACTAACAAAAAGAAGTAATGAAAAAAACTGCAATACTCACTGTATCCCACTGCATGTCATACAAACAAACGTCCAAAAGTTCGTGCAAACATACTGAGGACCCTGCATACAATTAACATCAACATAGTAATGTCAATGAATCACCAACAATAACATAGTAAATCAGAAACTAAAAGAGGGAAAAGAAGAAACCTCAGAAATTAAAGTCAAAAAACGTATAATTTGCAAAGAAACAAGTAGAAATTGACAAATGTGTCTCACCAAATGTCACACTGACTTGGCCGCCTAAACGAAGGACAGGAAAAAAAAAGAGACAGAAGTTGAATGTCACAGTTGACCCATGAAGCACCAACACTCCTAGGAGGTCGCCATACAGGCGTGTCTATTAAGTTTAATCCATTTTTTGAGGTGCAATACAGCGGGGACGCTGCTGAAACACGGATGGGCACGTGAGGGACATGCATTGGGACAGAGTGGGGTTACGTATGTATACCTTTTATTAAAAAAAAAAAAAGTGGGTATATACGTAGTACTTAAAAAGATTTGGGGTAAAAGTGCAATACAACATATAAAAAACAGAACCACAGCCCTGAATCCATCAATCTGGTCTTTCTCTCTGTCCTCAACCTCTAGTTCTACAGCACCTCTCAATCAATCAAGCCCGTGGTCCCTCCCTTTCACTCGAGGCCCCCTTCCTCTTAATCAAAGAGTATCTTTCTTTCTCTCTCAATCAGTATTATAGGTGTATGTGTATACACATACGCATATATGTGCGCGCGCGCGTGTGCGACTGTGAAGTGTCTAGCTATACACACAAACACACACACACAAAAGTTCTAGTCTCATCAATTTAAGTCAATGGAATTGTTGTGGTTTATGAGTTATGATTGTGTTTAGTGTTTAGTGTTTACATTTTACAATGTAAGTATGGAGAAACATACAGGATGCATAAATATATAATATTATGCATATAAATATATGTGTGTGTGTGTGTTTGTGTGTGTGGTTTTGTGTCTCCGGCCGTGTTGGTGTCCCCCTTTTCTAGTATTCCAGTGTCCTAGCCATTACCATGTTGTCATCTGTGCAATATAGCATTTGACATTCTATAAAAATATATATTGTCCACTTCTATGGAAAAACACCTCTAAAAGGTGCAATATATACCCTACTTAAGTAGTAAAGTGGGGGGGGGGGGGGGGGGGGGGCCCCCCCCCCCCCCCCCCCCCCCCCCCCCCCCGGTGGTGTGGCTGAATTCGTGATGATGCTTTTGCATGTTTAGTTATGAAAGAAAGTGGTATGGGTTTCAAAGCTTTTAAGGTGTTTTAGTAATGACCCAAAAACGTGTTTGAATGAACCCAGGTCGCATTTCCTATGAACAAATGTGCCAAAGCCTTTCCCTAAATAATCTAACAAAATCTCAGGTCTAAAGGGAAAAATAGCTGTGATAAGCCTAGTTGACTGGGCGTTTCAATGGCCATTTTATTTCTTCAAAAGGATCTAAATCTTTACACCTTCAGCTCAAATTGATCGGGTGGGTATATAATGACTCAGTCTCTACATTTTCTAAGCAACCGAATAGATTTAGCAAAACACAATGGCCGAGGCTGCATCAATAACAGAGGAACTGAAAGATGGAAAATGGAAGGAAGACAGAAAACTCACCAAGCTGTTGCAATTTATGCATCTTCGATTGGGGGGAAGTTTCATTAGACCCCTTATTACCTTCTCGTTCCGCTCTTCTTCCTTTCTACTACTCATTTTCCTCAACTCCAATAGGGAGATGAAATCGAGAACTTAAATACAATTGATATATTTTCCTGCGTCCAAGCACCTCGGGGCGTTAGAAACGAGATAATCCAATCAATTTCCCAGGGAAATAACCTACGATGATTGGAGAAAGAGGAGTGAGAGGTGGAATCTAGGGTTTTAGTATTTTGAATTTCGAGGAAAAGAGCCGAACTTTAAATTAACCAGCTTTTTTCTTCGGGGACGCTAAGGATTACGGTGTGTTTGGTAGATTCTGTATTTTAATTTGCAATTTATAGTGAGAATTTGAAAAAATATATAAATAATATTAAAAGAAATGTGATAATAACCTATTGAAACTAATTTGACTGCTTTATTCATTTTATATCGGCCACCGATACACTTATTAATTTGGGCCGGTAATTATTAGATTATTATTTAGTTTTTTTTTTGTTTTTATTTAAAAAAATTATAATTTTTTATTTTGTTTTAATTTTTTATTAGTTGTTGATTCATTTTGACAAAAAAAATTATAAAAGTATAAAATTATATTAAAAACTAAAAAAGTTTAGAAATAATAAAAAATAAACTCAAAACAACGTATGTGTGACTTATTTTTTATTTTTAATGAATTTTTAACTTTTTGATATAATTTTATGTTTCTTAGATTTCTTTTATCGAGATAAACCAATAAACTATAAAAAACAATACAAAAATAACAAATACAAAAAAATTAAATAAAAATAAAAAATAATTAATTTAGATAAATGAACAAAAATACTCTTAAAAAACTAGGTTGTTTAAAGCTTCAACATGACCATTTGCAATTTTTTTCTCTTTATTTTTATATTTGCTATATCCGTTGGTATATGTTGAGTCTTTTGAAATTGGAGTGTGTTTTGTCAATATAAAGTCAGAATTGAAAATATTTTTCTTAATAAATGGGCATTCATGCTACCTTAGACGAATTATGTACTTTTAAAACCTTGAAATTTATAATTAGTCAATCAAACCTCTAATGCC
>JABCMJ010010524.1:0-15517 GCA_014822125.1 Arbutus unedo | reverse complement strand
GAAAAATATAGTTTTTGCAACAAAATTGTTTCGTTACTACAAATTAATTTTGTTGTAGTGTAAGGTGAAATGTAGAGAGAAGGGAGAGCTAGAAGATGGAGAGAGAGTCAGATGAAGAGAGTGAAAGCTTTCCCTTAATAAGCTCCAAAATCAGATTTTTAACACAAGTCAAGGGTTCCCAAACCATTAAACATCTCATGTAACGCGTGGATAATAAAACTAAAGTCCCTGGGCTTGGTCTCGCAACTAAATTTCGAAACACATAATAACTAATCAATCGAATATCCCAAAATATAAAATTCAAATAATTAATTTTAAAAACTCAAAAATTTTCGGGTCCTTACATCCTTCCCTCCTTAAAAGGAATTTCATTCTCGAAATTGAACGAAAGTGTCGACACCGACACCTCTCACAATACCAACCATTAAGACACAGACACACTGTCATTATCTCAATTCAGAACATAAAGCAATTTGTACTCTTACAAAACTCAACGGATGCCAAACAATCAAGTTCAACAATCTTAAATAAAATCCACCGAACACATTAATATAACTCATGCATATGCCATGCTCAATGAGTATACAATAATCAAGGCACAATCAAATCCTCGAAATTAACAATTTATATCCAAATAAGCTCAATCCGATAATATTTATAAGCATAAGAGGTTCTACAATACCAAAAACTCAAAGAACATAACACAAGTAGATACATAATCTATGTCTCAATCACATCCAATAAGCACATAGACATAGTGGCAAACACGCCCCAAACCATTAATCCCATAACAAGTGTGTAATAATCAAGAAGTAAACAAACGTGGGTATTTCTCCCGAATCTCGTCCTCACATTCCCAAGTTGATTCCTCCTTACCTTGATTGCCCCACAGCACACGAACCAAAGGTATCGTCTTGCCTCTCAACACTTGCTCACGAGAATTTAAAATATGTATCGGTTGCTCCCTATAGGACGTATCGACCTCAAGCTCTAGTTCTGACCACTCCAAAATGTGAGAAAGATCTGGTTCGTACTTCCTCAACATCGAAGCATGAAACACGTCGTGCACACCCAACAACTTTGGCGGTAAGGCCAAACGGTAAGCAACCTCCCTGATTCTCTCAATAATATCAAATGACCCGATAAATCTCAGAGACAGCTTCCCTTTCTGTCCAAAACGCAATAAGCCCTGTCGTGGCAATACTTTCAAGAACACGTGGTCTCCCACCTCAAATGATAACGAACAACGACATCAATTGACATAGCTCTTCTGTCGACTTTGAGCGGTAAGTAATCGTGTGCGAATCACCTTCACTTGCTCAGTAGTCTTCTCATGCACCCGTCAAAAGTTGCTTGCAAATCAACTTCATGCTCTCTCCGGCCTGACAAACGTTGCCTCACCCAACTCGGTCCAACATATCTACAATCTACACGGCCTACCGTACAAAGTCTCAAACGGTGTCATCTCAATGTTTGACTGATAACTATTATTATACGCAAACTCAACAAGTGGTAAATGATCTTCCCAACTACCTCAGAAATCCAAAACACATGCCTGAAGCATATCCTCAAGAATCTGAATTGTACGTTCGGATTGTTCATCAGTTTGAGGATGATACGCGGTACTAAATAATAAGTTCGTGCAAAGCGTTGCTTACAAACTTTGCCAAAATCATGCTGTGAATCTCAGGTCTCGGTTGGACACAATAGAAATCGGGATCCCATGCAATCAGATAATCTCGCGGATATGTAGTCGATTGAGCTTCTCAATAGAATTGGTAACTTGGATTGGTAGAAAGCGAGCGGTCTTGGTCAAACGGTCCACTACCACTCATATCGCATCATGCCCTCTCAGCAATCTCGGTAAACTGGTAACGAAGTCCATCGTCATATTTTCTCATTTCCACTATACAACTGGCAATGGCTGCAATTCCCCTATGGATCATTGGTGTTCGGCCTTCACTTGTTGGCATGTCAAGCATCTTGACACAAAACTCACAACATCTCATTTCATACCGAACCACCAAAATTATCGACGCAAATCATGATACATCTTCGTTCCACCTGGATGAACGGCAAATGGAGAATGGTGAAACTCTCGTAAAATCTCTTCCTGACAAGCGACGGGTACAAACAACCTCCCTTGAAAACATAGACTCTGATCGGCTTGAATCATGCACCCTCCTCATGCATTGCCACTAAGAAACTTCCGGCTTAATTCTTTCGTCTCCTCATCATGTTGTTGAGCGTTCGCTTCTCAAGTGGATAAAATAGATTGGATCGTCAAATTGCATAACGTCATTCCATCACTAGCCTCCTCAAAATGTGTTGTATAACTCCTAAACTCATTCAACACTTTTCATTCACGAATGACCAAGCTCGCTAATTGGGTTCGTTTTCTACTCAAAGCATCCGCTACAATATTTGCCTTCCCTGGGTGATACTGTAGTTCGAAGTCATAATTCTTAATGTGTTCCATCCAGCGGCGTTGTCCCAAGTTTAACTCCTTCTGAGAGAACAAATACTTCAAGCTCTTGTGATCGAAAAAGACTTTAAACTTCTCACCATAAAGATAATGTCGCCAAATCTTCAATGCAAACACGACGACGGCAAGTTCCAAGTCATACGTAGGATAATTCCGTTCGTGAATCTTCAATTGCCTTGACCCATAGGCTACAACTCATCCTGTCTACATCAACACACATCCAAGTCCATCATTCGACGCATCACAATACATAGAGTAACCTACTCCTTGCTCGGGCACAATCAACACCGGTGTGCTAGTCAAATGCTGCTTCAACTCCTCAAATGCTACCTCACAAGTGTCATCCTGAACGAAATGTGTCCACTCACGAGTCAATTGAGTCATAGGCACTGCCAAACGAGAAAAGTCAGGCACAAAACGACGATAATACCTAGCCAAGCCCAAAAAGCTCCGGATCTCAAAAACATTCTTGGGTCGTTGCCAATCCATAACAGATTCTATCTTTCCCGAATCAACGGCTACTCTAACTTGCGAAACAACATGCCCCAAAAACTTGACTTCAGAAAATCAGAACTCACACTTGCTAAGCTTAGCATAAAGGCAATGCTCCCTTAAAAGTCCAAGAACGATGGCTGGGTGCGATTGGTGTTCTTCCTCTGTAGTCAAATATATAAAGATATCATCAACGAACACCACCACGAACTGACCAAGGTAGGTCTATAAGCATTGCCAGCGCATTGATCAACCCGAACGGCATAACCACAAATTCATAATGCCCATAGCGCGTACGAAAAGAAGTCTTCGGAATGTACTCACTCCGAGCCCTTAACTGGTGATACCCCGATCTCAAGTTAATCTTCAAAAAACACTTGGCTCCTCGGAGTTGGTCAAACAAGTCATCAATTTTTGGCATTGGGTACTTATTTTTTATGGTCACACGGTTCAACTTTTGATAATCAATACACAAGCATAAAGACCCATCTTTCTTCTGTGCAAATAGGGCTAAAGCTCCCCATGGTGATGTACTTGGGCGTACAAAATCTAAATCTTGCAACTCCTGCAAATGGATTTTCAACTCCTTCAATTCGACCTGTGCGAAACGATATGGAGGCATAGAAATTAGTGCGGCACCCAGGATCAAATCTATTGTAAACTCAATCTCTCTCTCTGGAGGTAAACTGGGTAACTCTTCTGGGAACACATCGAGAAAATCTCGAACCACTAACAGCAACTCACCACGTGTATGCACATTCTCATCAAGAGTCAAACTAGCCAACAATGCATAAATAGAATCCCGCTCTTGAGGTTCATATAGATAAGGCTCTAACAGCTCCCAACGTTCTCCAAAGAACTCAAAACAACAATCATCGGGTGAACAAATACGGACCCGACACTTAAATTAATCAATCAAAGTATGATGGGTCAATAACCAGTCCATACCCAAGATATATCAAACCTGGTCAAACTCAGCACAATGAAATCACAAATAAAACGACAGTCAAGTATAACGAGCTCACAATCTCTATACACACGGTCAAATAGTGACCTCCCTCCCATAGGTGTCTCTAAATGCAGCGGTGGGTCTAACAAAATAGTCTCCAACTCCAAAGCACAAGCAAATGATATAGCAATAAATGAATGCAATGCTCTAGAATCAAATAGAACTCTTGCAAAAGAGTTGAACATGAGAAACGTACCCCTCATGAGTGACGCGTCCGGACTCTGGGAAGTAGAAGGTGCCATAGCAGATGTGATATTGTAAGCTCTAACAGGAACACGATGTCCTTGCATATAACTACCTCCTTGTCTTGGAAAGTTCACTGGCGCCGAAGAACTAGCCCCTTTCTCAGATTGAGAACTTTGAACCGACGTGGCCTGATGAAAATGGGATGGCTGTTGTTGCTGTTGTCGCCATAAATGATTGTTGCCCCTGACCTTGTCCTTGTCTCAGTTGCTGCACCGAGCCAACCTTACTATGTGCTCCTCCCCCTTTAGGGAAATTCCTAGAAACATGATCTTCCTTGCCACACATATAACAAAGTTTGGGAGGCATTGGGCACTAAGAACGGATATGACCTGGTTGATTGCATAAAAAACACACGCTCGTGGGCCTAGAATTATTGCTTCGTGAATCTGACGAAGTAGGCGGCCTAAGATTGGAATGGCACCTCTGAGACTAAAATTGCTCTCACTGTCGTTTACGCCCTTGACTTTCAGAACTCCCCGAAGAAGATGAATTTGGCATCACACTCGACTGCCTTGGTTCCCAAACTCTGAAACCTCGCTGTGCCTCCTTGGGCAATTCAACACTCCTAGCACACTCAACAATATCAGCAAACCTCATCTTGTGCTGGCTCACCATGAGCCTCTTAACTGAAGAGTGAAGACCCCTCTCGAAATGTTGACACTTACGATCTTTCGAAGTCACGAGTTTCGGTGCAAAATGGGATAAGGTCTGAAACCTTGTAGCATACTTTGACACGGTCATGGTGCCCTACTCTAACTTCTCAAACTGCTCACGTAATTGCTCACAATAGGATAACAAAAAGTACTGGTTTTCAAAGAGAACTTCAAAGTCTGCCCAGGTCAACGTCTCCACATCCAGTTCATCGACCTTAGCTACTTGTCTAGTGGCCCTCTGTACATCTTTCATTCCTTCAAGAATCGATTCCCACCATTCGTTCGCTTCCTCTGTCAACTAACATGCTACAACACCGACCCAAAGATCATCTTCCACTATTCTCAACGCAGTGAATAACTTACGTATCTCAGAGAGTCAATGGTTGGCAGCAAGAAAGTTACCACCCTCTCCATTGAACTGTGGTGGATTGAGGCGAGGAAACTCCCTCATCGTATTGATTGCCTGATTCCCAGCATTGGGCCTTGTGGTCAGATTCAGTAGATTAGCCTCGGCAACTATAGCCACAAACTCCCTCACAAACACACTCGGAACAACCTGCGGTTCGACATTCTATTCCACTTCCTCATTCATCTCCTCTGCACCAAGGACCTCTCTCTATTGGCTCACAATGTCCTCCAACGGTATCTCATGGTAGTGACCTTGGCTTCGGTGTCGGGTTCTGCCCAATCTCACACCACATCTAGGAGGCATAATGATATAAAGTACAAAGCGCTAATAACATCAACAACCATATAATACAAGGCCAATTTCTTACACAAGTTCCCAACACGGGTCATCAGTTCTATATTACTCATAAACAATGAGAGGTGCAATGTAAATGAATACCATGCACACAAGCACACACATGTTCTTCAGTTTTGAACCCATGAGACTCTAAGTCTCCCCACGATCTCAAAGTATTCTAACTCACGATTTGATACCAAGTTGTCACGCCCTCATTTTCAAACATAATTCATAAACCTATTTACCATTTAAAAATCTCACAATAACTCAAATAAAACCCAAATCATAATTTTCATAACTCATAATTGATAATGTGTTTCAAAATATTACAACTCATGAAGGCACTCCCGGCCCATCACATCAAAATACAAGTTTGAATCAGTATAGTACGATTTGCTTTCAAATACAAAAGAAGAGTTAGTTTACATCTTTCAAAGATAAGTACTAAAGATGCTATGTAACTCCTAGGATGAAAGCCTTCCAAAAATATGCACCACCATGCATCCCCTCAATTCGTGTCAAGGTTCCGGGACTGTACCTGAAAAACAAAGGGATGAACCACAATGCCCAGTAGAGACACCTACGCTAATATTATATGAATATGAAATGATATGGCATGATTCATGAACAATTCATAATAACACATGTAGATGATAAGAGCATACATCATTATTTCCCTTATTGTAATGTCTACAATGAAATCACATACTATGCTACCCATATCACACAATCCACATATTGTATTCCGATTTCAAATCTATCTTTCCAACTAGCACTTCGAACGATGGCTAGACAATGTCAAGATCAACTAGCATTTTCCAAATGGAAGCTAGACATATTATTATTGGCACATCTCCCGTTGGAGGCTAGACGTCGCATGTGTTGATGCGGTATACAAACTATAATTCAACAATCCAATCCTTAATGTTTACAACATAAGACTAATTCCATAAACATGCGTAATTCGTTAAATAAATGCCAAAGTGATAGAATTGTCATCTATTTATAACCATGGCCTATAACCAAACTCAACTAATCCATAATCTCAAAATAAGGTCAAAATCATTAGTTAAAGTTGCCCGACAAGTCGCTAGCTGCATCGAGAATCAGCAAAAGTCGCTGGATGGTCGCTCTACAAGTCACTGGAGCGACTTCCTAAAAATCAACGTCGCTGGAGTGAAGTCCAGGTCGCTTGAGCGACCTGGTCAATCTCTGAGTTTTCAACAGTCGATCGCAGAATTGTCCAAATGCCCGTATACTCAAATACACGATCAAAATATGATTTCAACTACTAATATCTGCCATAAACATGTAATAGGGGTGAAACATCCCTACCTCAAGCTTTGGATCGATGTATTTGATGAAGAATGAAAAGTCCTAACTCTGAATAGCTTGTTGAGCTTAAATGCTAGCTTCTCGAGCTCCAATGCACGATCCAACACCTGGTACTTCTTATGCATGATAGAAGCTTGTAATATGTGGAAGGGGTGTAACAATGGTGTTAAATCCTAAGGTGAAATGTAGAGAGAAGAGAGAGCTAGAGGATGGAGAGAGAGTGAGATGAGGAGAGTGAAAGCTTTCCGCTAATAAGCTCCAAAATCAGATTTTTAACACAAGTCAAGGGTTCCCAAACTATTAAACGTCTCATTTAATGTGTGCGTAATAAAACTAAAGTCCTTTGGCTCGGGTCTCAAAACTAAAATTTTGAAACACATAATAACCAATAAATCGAATATCCCAAAATATAAAATTCAAATAATTAATTTTAAAAACTCAAAAGTTTTTGGGTCCTTACATCCTCCCCTCTTTAAACGAAAATTTGTCCTCAAAATTGAATGAAAGTGTCAGCACCAACACCTCTCACAATACCAACCATCAAGACACGGACGCACTGTCATTATCTCAATTCAGAATATAAAGCAATCAATACTCTTACCAAACTCAACGGATGCCAAACAATCAAGTTCAACAATCTCAAATAAAATCCATCGAACACATCAACGTAACTCATGCATACTCCATGCTCAATAAGTATACAACAATCATGGCACAATCAAATCCTTGAAATTAATAATTTATATCCAAGTAAGCTCAATCCGACAATATCTATAAGCATAAGAGGTTCTACAATACCGAAAACTCAAAGAACATAACACAAATAGATACATAATCCATGTCTCAATTACATCTAATGAGCACATAGACATAGTGCCAAACACGCCCCAAACCATTAATCCGATAACAAGTGTGTAATAATCAAGAAGTAAACAAATGCGGGTATTTCTCCTGAACCTCGTCCTCACGTTCCCAAGTTGATTATTCCTCCTTACCTTGATTGCTCCATAGCACACAAACCAAAGGTATCGTCTGGCCTCTCAACACTTGCTCACGAAAATCTAAAATACGTATCGTTTGCTCTCCATAGGACTTATTGGCCTCAAGCTCTAGTTTTGACCACTCCAAAACGTGAGAAAGATCTGGCTCGTAATTTCTCAACATCGAAACATGAAACACGTCGTGCACACCCGACAACTTTGGCGGTAAGGCCAAACGGTAAGCAACCTCCCCGATTCTCTCAATAATATCAAATGGCTCGATAAATCTCGGAGACAGCTTCCATTTTCATCCAAAACGCGATAAGCGCCGTCGTGGCGATACTTTTAAGAACACATGTCCTCTTGAAGAAGTTCATAAGTTTTGATTATGTCAAAACCTGCAGGTGGATATTAGTATCTGACATAATGAATCAGTTAAGTGGAAGGTCTCAAGGAATTTTATAGATGTTGATTAAATAAATTGTCAGTGATTTATTTTAATCAACGGGTATATGTAATCTTAACATGTGGACATAAATAAGCATTTAATAACATGGAGCTCAAAATATTATTTGAGATATGAAAAATGAATGCAATTATAATTCTCTAGTGGTATGAATTGTAATTTATATAATTCGGAATTAATCCAGATTAGATTAGGATTCCTAATTACATAGGAAGCCTAGCTCATACTTCTCCTTGGGGTCTCTATCGTTGCCTATATATACACCGATATGCCTTCTAGGTCAGACACAACTCAATACTTGAAATATTGAGAGAGGTTTTATGAAGGCAAGGAGATCACGTTTTTGAGCCTACACTCAGTTCATGATCAAGGTGTAATAGGATTACAGTAGAAGATCGCGAGATCATTCCACCCGTCCTTATACTTCTGTCGAATTGAACTGTGAAGATTGTCGAGATCAAACTAGAGAGTTTTGTCTTGTAGGGTTTCATATTTTTTTATTTGTATAATCTATGTGTGTTCATCATTGGGTCTTAGGAATCGATCCCTAACAAAACAATGGTGATACCTCTAAACGGACAATTATTATCAGAAATGTCCTAAAAGTGTGCGGTCAACTACTTCGACATAGTACCTGTGTTGTATAGGAACCTCATCCCATATTATCAATTTTGTTTTTCTAAACAATTATGTCAGCAAGGATTGCTTAATAAATGAGCAGAATGAATTGTCCAACACATCCTGTGGGATAAAAAATGTTGAATGCCACACCCAGCATTTCAAGGGTATGAAATGAGCAATAGGTACAACATAATATAAGCTCAATAAAATATCTCATCTAATAAATAACATGTCTCATCAAAGATCAACTGTCAACAATAAACAAATAAATAACTAATGCCGACTAGTACTTACAATCAACTACAGGCCCACAATACCCAACGAAATAATCCAAAAACTAGAAGATAACTAAAACATTGAAGTACTCGCAAAATATGAATCCTAACTATCATGCTTCAACCATCTTCAAAACTTGAGGTCTAAGTTCTCAAATCCACATCATCACCTATAAATTGTTGGTTTACAGAAAAACATAAGGCGGAGCTTGGGTAGGAAATCATATTGAACCATCGAGATATTGATTAAAGCATGGTCGCATCAACAACATTATACAATTATATGAGAAGAGAAAAAGCCAACTAAATTACTAACAATATCATACTCAACATGTGACTCATGCAATTTAACGGCCTTTCGTGGCAGGCTACCCACATGAACACCCTACCTTAGAGTTCACAGGATGTTTCTGCTATCGGGACACCTCTAACCTGGTAATTTTGTGAAGCTCCATCATGGGAATCACAGGGACACCATGTAGAATTCATGGGCTGCTTCGGCCTTTGGGCCATCTCCAATTTGGCATTCAACATTCATGCATGATCATATCAACCAACAATAGACAATTCAAGACCTCAACAAGAAGCATAAATGGACCAAAAGGCAAGAAACATGCTGAAAATTCAAATCTAAAATTTGTGATTTTTAATAGGTCACTCGAATAGCCTAAAGCTCGCTCGAGCACCAAAATCCAATTCACTATCTAAATTAGATTACCAAAAATTTAAGGAGGTTGCTCGAGCAGCCTGAGCTTGCTTAAGTGGCCCAGGTACATTTTCAAAATCTATTTTGTCGAACATACCTCATTTTTTGCCTTCGTTTCTTCAACATAACTTCCCAAAACTGCTCGAAAATATTATAGAACATACACAACTCGATCACACTCAAGATATATATCATTGAATTAAACACGAGCTACGACGATAAACAACATGAAATCCTAACTTATTCGATATGAATGAAGAAAACACTATTATGATTGAAAAACTCTCGAACTAACTGCATACTCAGTTGATCTTGGGCTATATGCGGAGCTCTCAGCACCACCAACAACTTTCTAGCTGAACTACCCATGAAATTCTTTCGTCTACGAGCCCATTAGTCTTTCTCAAGTTAAACTAAGGTTTGTAGATTTATAAAAAGTTGTCTAACATTAATAGTTGTGATTTCTTAATCCTTTTACACTCATTAAAAGGTTAATTACACTAACCCCTTTACAATTCTAAAAATCTGACATTGGGCTAAAAACTCCATATTATTGCAATCGGGCCACAATTAAATAATTAAATTAAACCCATAAAGCTCTACAATAAAATATAAACATACAATAATAAATATCAAACCTCTGGTCCTCAAAACCTCCACAATTGATTAGCCTCTTCGATAAACTAATAGGTAGCCAATGAAACCCTCAGCTCATTCTCCACAACTTGCAACGTGTCCAAAGTCTTCTCCACATGTTCTATCCAACTGTCAGCCACAAACGGGTTGGCCCCACCTGTGAACTCGAGAGGCTTCATGCGATGGAACTCCTGTCTGTCTATCATTGCTTTGGTCTCATTTCTGGGATGGGTATTTTGCGCTAGTTTTTGTATGGCCTCGGCCATAACTCTCATGACGTCGTCTCTGGCAGCAGAATCTGGTGCCCCTGCAGCGATAGTAACCCTGGTTCTACCCTGAACTCTACGAGGTGGCATCTCACTATAGAAAGTGACAAAACTCATCAGCAACGAATGACAGTCAACATAGATTACATGTAAGCATGAAAATACATAAGCACATAAAACTCGTATTGAGAAGTGCCCTTAAGAACATCAACCCAGTATTCCATTTAACTTTCTTGGACCTCTAATCAGAAGACACGATGATCAAACATCTCTTCTAATCAGATTTCACAGATAGTTGCATGGACATTTGAAGATAAGACATGACATTTAGGCATGACTCCATATAAACACATTGACCTCTAGGACCCTAATCTATGACTCTAGGTATTCAAAACATGCTCTGATGCCATGTTGTCACACCCCACACTTTAAGGGTATGAAATGAGCAATAAAACGATACAACGACAAAATATAAACTCAACAAAATGTCTCATCTAATAAATAACATGTCTTATCAAAGATCAACTATAAAAAATAAACAAATAAATAATTGATGTTGACTAGTACCTACAATCAACTATGGGCCCACAATGCCCAATGAAATAATTCAAAAATTGAAAGACATCTAAAACAATGAAGTACTGGCAAAATATGAATCCTAACTTTCATCCTTCAACCATCTTCAAAACTTGACGTCTAAGTTCTCAGATCCACATCATCACCTGTAAATTATTAGTTTATTGAAAAACATAAGCCAGAGCTCGAATAGGAAATCATATTGAACCATTGATATATTGATTAAAGCATTGTCGTATCAACAACAATATACAATTATGACTAAACCACTAACAATATCATGCTGAACATGTTACTCGTGCAATTTAACAGTCTTTTACCACAGGCTACCCACATGGGCACCCTATCTTTGAATTCACGGGCTGCTCCAACCGTTGGGCCATCTCCAATCCGGTATTCAACACCCATTCGTGATCACATAAACCAACAATAGACAATTCCAAATCTGAACAACCGATAACTAAAAAATAAACTTTTTGTTTTTCAGTAGGTCGTTTGAGCGATCTAGAGGTTTCTCAAGCACCAAAATCGAGTTCACTATCCAAAACAAATTACCAAAAATTTAAGGAGGCCACTTGAGTGGCCTAAGCTCGCTTGAGTTGCCTAGGTAAATTTTTAGAATCCGTTCTGTCGAACATATCTCATTTTTTGCCTTTGTTTCTACAACCTAATTGTTCAAAATTGTTCGAAAACACCACAAAATATGCATGATTCAATCACACCCCAAAAATAAATATCATTGAATTAAACATGATCTACGTAATATCTCAATGATAAACAATATGAAATCCTGCCTTGTTCAAAATGAACAAAGAAAATGCTGTTATGATGGAAAAATCCTCGAACTCTCACATAATCAGCTGATCTAGAACTCTATGCGAAACTCTCGGTACCTGCAACAGCTTCTAGTTGAACTCCTTAGGAGATTCTTCTGTCTACAAGCTCGTTAGTCTTCGTCAAGTAAAACTAGGGTTTCTAGATTTATAAAAAATTGTCTAACGTTATAATACAAATTGATTTTTAGTATTTCTTACTCTTTTTATACTCATTAAAAAATTAATTACACTAACCCCCTTAAACTTCTAAGAACCCCACATTGGGCAAAAAACTCCATATTATTGCAATCGGACCGCATTTAAACAATTAAATTAAACCCACGAAGCTCCATAGTAAATTAAAAATGTAAAATAATAGAAATTGAATCTCGGATCCTCACATTGAATGTGCGGTTCGACCTCCTACCAACATCAATGATGCAATACTGGATAAGGCAACACTAACAACTATATGCCCAAGGCTACAACATTTTGTTGTATTGTATTATACAAAAAGGTCTTCCATGTTCCAGCATCCTTATTTAGTAAGAATGCGGTGCCTTGATTCTCAAAAACTAAAGTACTAATTGCACTAAAAGCAACTTGTTGTTTATCATTTAGACCTTCGATATTGATGTTCACATCTTGGTGTTGCACATTATGGATGAGTGTTTGATGCTCCAGTATTAATCTATTACCCACAACTACACTATGATCTCTCTTCAGTTGTGGCATGGGCGGAAAATCCTTTAGAGTTTTACCCAATCTTGAAGCAATTGATCCAAAAGATATAGATAGTTATCTTCAATTTGAGCCTCAATTCAGTTTGCAATGAATATAATGTTTGGATTTTGTACGCAAGATCATCACGAATATGCATTGCAAATTTATTCTGTAATGCGTACGGTTGAGATAGAAAGCATTTGGTGAGTATAACACTAAACAACCTCCACAATTGGTATCCAGTTTTCATAACTGAAGCTTCTTGAAGACATTGCACCCATTCTTCGCCGTCTTCTAAAAGCCCTCCTGCAATACATACAGATTTGAATGAACCATGTAAAACATTATCAATTGCATAAGCTTTAAAATGATTTTGGCCTTTTGACAACACTTAGTAGTAAACATAGATAAAGTCTTTCACCTATATCAGGACTAACAAAGTACATTCTTTCACTTGCAAATCCGTTTTGTCTTGGTATCCATTTCTTTTGTGGCTTATTCCAAATAAAATGTTCTAGAAATTCTTGATAAGTAAATGCACATGCATTTAGACTCGAATCACAACATGCAAAGAAGCTAGTTTGTATAGACATTTATTGCTCAGCCCTAGAGACAATTCGGTCCATTGATTGTGTAGGGTTAAACAAGACACAATGGATTCATGGTAAATGAAGTGCATTTATACAATTGCTAGAATCTCTTCTTATATGGGATGACCAAATAGTTGCCAAATAGCTTTTGGTGGACCAATATATTGTACATCAAGATATTTTTGGATCTCATCTATCAACCCTAACACCATTGTTGTATGATCATAGCCCTTACAGATATATTTGTGGACATATTTGACACATCTCATTACAGCATATTCTTCCACGCTGATATGGAAATTGAATAGCTTATAAAGGAAGGCATTATAAGGTACTACATCCCTTTTATCAACTTGTTGGCCTCTACAGTGTACACACGATGGTCATTATGACAACGATAGATCAAATATCTGTCTCGGTCCATTGTGCTTGCCAATGAAAAGGCTCGAGGATACTTTTTTGTGGATTTACCATTTTCCATGCACACTATGCGTATTTTGAGCACCAAATGGTCCATGTACCATGAACCACTTTACATTTTCAAATAGTGTCAGATCATCATTAGGATCTGAGAATTCTACACATACTACTCGATCAACCTGAGCACATGTTTGCATTTTATTTGGACCTGAAGAAAAAAAAAGTGCGTGTATATGGGGAAGACCTCGCTTTTGATATTTAGTGGTAAAAACATGTCTAACTATTTTTCCAAACACTTGTTATAGTTTTATCTCTTTCATTAAACATTTCCTTTTTAACTCAAAAACATGTGCAACCAAATCTAGATGAACAGTAGCTTTTTGATGTGGGAACAAAGGCACTGTAATTTTAGGCTAATTAGGATTGTCAATCATAGTGAGAAAAATAGTTTGGTGCTAATTGTATCGTGTGATAGCCACTGAATCCTGAAAAAATTCAAACATATGTCTCGGACTACTAAGGAATGAAGATGGAAAAATTACTCGTTGACCAATTTGATTAGGCCCCAACCCATCTGGACCAATATTTGTCAGGTCTTGGCAAAGTTCAGGTTCTTTTTCTTTGGTTTGACCTATAATAGGCTAATCAATTTGCTCAGTTGCAGCCTAAGCATCTACAATAAACTTTTGGAATAGTTTTCTAGCTCTTAAAATTGTTGAATACTCTGAGGAGCATTCAAAATATCGATGGCTATACAATTCCATCTAAGTAAGCCAGTCATTTGTGTATCGACTGTTCTGGACATCCCAACGTTTCATCTCTGGTTCCCATCCAAGCTCATCATCAAGAAATAATAAAACACAATGCAAAGGTAAATAAGCCAGGTGACATTTATTTACTTGCATCGATGTACTATTTTCTCCAAATGCAACACAATATCTCTCATTCCACTAAACTCGGTTCTATCTCTGAGTAAAATTACTGCAATCTCATGAGCTATTGGCAAATTATACCGACGATGATTAGTTGCTAAGCTATAATGGAGAAAAGCATGTAGAGTCTGTCTCGCCAATTCATATTGATGAAAAATTTCATAAGCTTGAAGAAACTTCTCTAGGAAAGGATTAATTTCTAGCAAACTATCCTGAATTGTTTTAAGTATAGCTCTTCCCAAGTGAGAATTTCTATTATTATGCACATATAAAGCACAATCAGGATCATAGATGTACAGTTGGGAGTAAACGGCTTCGTGTCCAGGTTGTGCAAGCAATGCTATTGTTCGATGACATAATTCATGATTGATGGTGAATGATGAATGGCCCCTTTTGTTAAGTCTTGCATCTAATTAGCACCAAGACTCATAAAAGTATTAGGTGCATTATATTATCGAGTACGATGTCAAAATGATTTTGATCATTCATCATTGCCATCATATAATGGTTGAAATGATTTTTTTTTGGGGGGGGGGGGGGGGGGGG
>JABCMJ010010519.1:0-14310 GCA_014822125.1 Arbutus unedo | reverse complement strand
TAATTCTTTTTACTATTTCACTAATTGATATTTATAAATTATAATAAGTAAGTAATAATAATAATAATAATAATAATAATAATAATAATAATAATAATAATAAGATGTAATTTTTAAAAAAAAAAATTAACCAATTCAACTTTTTATTTTTGTACTAATTTTTTTTTGTAAGAACTCCTATAAAATTGGAGTTCGCAATTAGTTTTAAAATTTTAGTAGCGGTTAAAATTTTGAATTTTTTTAACTAATAAATTTTTTATCTTCACACTAATTTTTTATTTTTTTTATCTTCACATTAATTCTCTCTATTTTGTACTTTATAGGGAAACCAAACATCAAAAAAATTATTATTTATCTAATTTATTTCAATAAGTTGTCTATACTTATTCTTTTTATTTTGAAAATATATGTTACTCTTTTTATTGTGTAAAAATTTAAATGTTTGATCCGAGAACGCGAGACGCGAAAGATGAAAAACCATCGAAAAGATGTTCGGACCTTTAGAGTTTTGCATGTAAATTTCTATACCACAAAACAAATTTGCATGGTATGTCTTAAATACTCAAGCTACTAGTGATTGACCCCGTTAGTGTATTTTGTGTATTACATCGTGACATGCTAATTATTTGATGCATAGATTATTTTTATGTCATGAAAAAAATAAAAATAACGTAATATAGATTCAATTTATGTCAATTCTAAAATAATTTTTAATACAATGGTAAATGTTTAGTATTTTTGAAAATAAAATTCGAAAAGTATGACCAAAAGAAGTTTAAATAAACAGTGTCGATCACTTTTTTTTTCTTCTAAAGTTGGGAGGATTAGAACATGTGATGAATATAAATATTTTTGGATGATTTAGAAGATTTTTAACTTTATTTTATAAATCAACAAAAAAAAGTAAAAGTAACAATAAAATATAAATCAAACAAATAGCTTATCATAATTCAACGACCTTTTGTCAAAATTTTTGAATTCACAGTTAATTTTGATATAATTTTTAAAATTAAAAGTAAATTTTTAGTATTTTTTTTTAAATAAAATTCGGAACGGGATTCAACAAGATATTAACTTAAATAAATAAAAATAAATAAATCCAGGGGGAAAATATTATTATATCATCAATCTTCCGGTGAAGGAGTTCTGTTCAAGTCCATATGTTTTCCAGAAGAAGCAGCAGATGGCGGTGGAGGCGACTCCTCCTCTTCTTTCGCCGGCGATCTGTTCAGATCAAGGGGCTCCACATTAGCATCATCAAGCCCTTCTGCCGTTTCCACCACCCCAGCAGCCGTAACTGCTTTTGCCGCCGCCAGTAATAACTCAGCAACATTTTCAACACCACCAGCATCTCCTCCCTGGCCCGCCGCTGGTTTTTCCGCCGTCCTGCTGCCACTTGCCCCAACAAATTGGGCCAAGGCATCACCAAACTCTTCCCTGTCGAAGACTGGCGGCGGATTAAGCCCCCGCCAGTTACGCTCGGGATGCACCTTCATATGCCCGCTTAGACTTCGAAAAGAATGAAAGTCATCTCTTCGACACACCGGGCAGATAAATGGGGGACCCGCCGGCCGTGGTGGAGGACCTGCCGGTGGTGGTGGTGGTGGACCCGCCGCCCTCTCTGCTACTCCGCTGCCTTCCCCCTGATCGCGGGTTCTCTTCCTTTGACCAATTTGTACCCGGCCACTAGTACTTCCCATGCCGGCCTTAACACGAGCACCACTACCCCCAAGTTGTAGTACCGCCATTCCGGCCGTCACGGCCACCGCACCTCCACCACTAGCGCCGCCACGGCCATCATACTCCCCAAGGTTGGCGCAACCAACAAAAGCCGTGGTCGTAGAACTATCCGTGGCCACCACAATAGATGGTGCTCTAGTTCCGGATGGCCCAGTAGGAGGAGCAACAGCCGTAGTGGCCGCAGAATTATCTGCGGACACCACAATAGATGATGATCTAGTTAGAGATGGCATCGGAGAGATAGTACTATCTTCTCCGGCAATGTTAGGCCTCGAGACATTGTCGGAAATGGGTAGGGTGGAGGTTTGAGTAGTTATATCAGCAGTTGTACTTCTTTGTCCGGCAATGTTAGGGGTCGGGACGTCATCGGAGACGGGTGGAGTGGAGATTTGGGTGGTGGGAGTTGGGTTGGGAGAATCTTTAGGGTTTGTCATTCTGAAAAATTCTCAAAAATCAGAATTTTTAGGGTTTGGAATAGTAAGGGGAGGAGGGTGGTAGTTATATAGATATTGGGGTGGTGGGAGATTTTTCAAATGGCAGTTATTTTTTCAGTTAATAGCCGTTGGTTTGCTCGTGGGAAAGGTTGTGTTTCTTCATCTTTGACCGTTCGATTTGTGGGGAATTTACATGTACGGTGTAGATGAGGTTGTTGGAGGCGAGATTGAAGTGGTGCATGGGTTGGTTGATGATGAGGCGGTATGGAATCAGGACGGGTAGCGGGAAACTTAACGGCTAAATGGCGACCCGGTTTGGAAATATTGTGATGAGAATAACCCTGTGTTGCACGAGTGAAAAGACAAAGAAGCCCTCGAAGCATATGGATTTTCTCCTTCGTTTGGATATGGGATTAAAGCCAAATGAAATTTAGAGAGATTATTGTGAAGTTATATTTTCTCATTTCTTCTAAACTTATCTATTGCTATATTTGTATGAATTTAAGATTTAAATACAATGTGAAATAATCGTTGTACTCGTATAATGCACAAAAATACGATGAATCGATAACTGACAAGTCATTGTTTATAACAAAAAGTTCGACGGTGACAATCGTAAAAATGCCATGCAGATTGCATGCGAACCTATTAGAAATATTAGTGTTAATGTAAATTTTTATATAATTTTTAAATGAGAGCGTGCGTCTGTCATGCACGTGCTAAGTATATAATATGAATAAAGAGATGCATAGAGGGAAAAGAAATAAAACATACTAGCTCATTTTCATATGAAATGCTTAGTAGGAGTGTATTTTCTTAGAAAATAATTATTTGTTAAATAGAAGTAAGAACATAATTTCTTATATTTTGATTTTGCCTTTTTTCCCTTAATGCTAGTTTTATGTTTGAGATTACTTCCAAATTGATGGGTCTTCTGAAGAGAAAATCAAGTGAAACTAACTAAACATTATTTTCTTTTTCCCATAGGTTATATCTATCACGAGAAAAATGGATTGTCACAAAATTATTTTCTTATTTGGTTACCCATTAAAAAATATTATATGTATATCTAACTTCTGTTGTAGTTTCGTACTTTTTATGTAATAATTGAGTCTAAACGAACTTTCAACAAGTCAATCGCACGCAAACCTGAACTAGTTTAATCCGTTCCGCAACACCAATCATATGAGTAATGCATTTTACACAATTCCTATATTTATTTGCTGGTTGGAACGATCGAGAGCATTTAAACAAATCTTCAGTATGTCATCAAGAGTTTCTTGCTGGCGGTGAGAGTCAAACTCTCGATTTCAAGAATGTAAACACTTATTGTCATACTCCAACTCGACCAACCCTTGCGGGAACTGCAAGATAAAATCTCTCAGCAGCATTGACCATATACAAAGATCAAATCAGGAGGAAGAAAATACAAAAATCCACAGGTATGCCACTTCTTTCGGTCTCGGAAATCTGTTAGCGAGTTAGTAAGGGAAAGGAAATCAACTGGCCGAGAATCGAACCACACCCCAATGTACAAAAAACTTGATCTGCACTCCACTTGCCAGTACGCGCGCGCTCGCGCACACAAGGATATACAATGCATCTATAGCATTAAGAGCTCTTTCGTCCATTACACGGTCATGACAGGACTTGAGAAAGAAGCCCCAGCTAACTCTGTGCCAGCAGCCACAGTAAGACCGCCGGGGAAGTTTTCTTCGGAATGACCAGACATAAAGGGCACGCGGGCAGTGTGAATCGGGTTAAAAGTGAAAGTCGCCAAAAACATGCTCTCGAAACCAATTCACTTGAGTACAGCAAAACATTATAGTAAATAGGTTCATTATAACTATCAGAATTTACTCCACCCAGCGAAGGGTAAAGCACAAGTACAATAACCCAGAAAAAACATGGGAATATTTTGTCTAAAAGAGAAACATTTCTCATGGGACACAAGCCTTAATAGTGTCTGTACATACCATTCTGTCTATTTTCTTTTATTGGGGTGCGGGATAAGGGAGAGGGTATACCCAAAATCATACCCTGCTCAAGAAGTTCAGATCTCTATCATATCTGTACTCATTAATATAGCCAAACTAAGATCTGCAAATGGCTTTATCGGTCACCGATTGCTATTATATGTCTTGATCAAAACGAACGATGGCCATAATGGTAATTTACTGACCAGGGTTCCCCAACAGCCGCTCCACGGCAGCATGAACATTCCCTGAAGTTGCCATCAGTGCCTGTATATTTTCTCGAGTATCAAAGAAACCCATTTCTTGTAGCTGTGAGAGTTGAGTGGCGTACAATTCTTCTGGCGGCACTAAAAAGTTGGGAGGGAAAAAAAGAAGAAGAGAAAAGTTAAACTTTAGGTAAAATGCAAGAGTCAGAAGGAACAAGAGAAAAGGAAATAATAGTCACCATCCGATCTGGTAGGAACGATGGGGCTTCCAGTCCCAAGTCCCCCGAACATGTTCATCAACGTCTCCAACCCCATGGGGTCAAGTGTTCCTGCTATTGGAAAAGAACAGTGACACCCACCATGAGATGAAGTAACGAGCAAAAACGAAAAACAGACCAATGAAATTTTTAACAAAAATGATGCGCCCTTAGTATTGACTTTTCTTTTCCAGATAGGTTGATGCAAGACGACAACCCCAATATTCTCTACACTCAAGAAACGATAACCACGCTGATGAATTTTCAAGCTCTTGGACAACCTCCAACCCCCTAGGCAGGCTTGGCATATAAACGCTATAAACGCTTTGGTCTCCAACGCACACTTCAAAGGACTAGGCAAAAGGCCAGTCACTGGCTGCCACCGAAGATTGGGCAAATGGCACGATCCATGTGCTTAGCACCATACTCTCTTCCCTGTCTACTCACGCCTTGCTCGCTCGTCAGACCAAGATGGGTATCAGTTGAGATTGGTTTCGCAGTGGTGACAAAGCAGCATAAATTTTTGTGATCACAAAGTAGAAATTAATGCAATGGTTGCGAGAATGAAGCAGATTACGTTCAAGGGGAAGGCGATGTAGGACTGTAGTGGGCTGTGGGTTCCAGTGGGTTGTAGGTAGGTTGCCTGGTTGCAGTGAGGGTGGTGGGTCGGTTTCAGTGGTGTTTCCGGCGGGCTGGGCCGTGGGTGGGTTTTGGTGGTGCTGATGTTGGTTGCGAGGGCTCTGATGGTGCTGGGAGAGCCGTAGGTGGGTTTCAGTGGACTTATGCCAATTGTGATTTTATAGCAGTTAATAGTTGAAGGAAATTTGTTGATTGTGCCAAAAGAAAGAAGAAAACTACAGCAAGTATCCCCAGTTCATCAGCGGAATCAGAATCATATTGATTACACTATTGGTTGTCAAGATGTTTGTTGTGAAAACACCATTTGGCATGCTGTGAAAAAAAACAGTAAACTCGGTATTTTGTACAAGAAGCTGTTCTCTTTTAAATAATGGATTGCTAAAATAGAGAGCAGAGTTGGTTTTTAAATGATGAAGCGCATAAATGAAAAAGTGGATAGGCAAAATAAAGAGGGTACTTTGTGTACTTTGGCTAGGTAGAATAGCCAACAGGGTTGGAGTTTGTCTTACCAGATTCCTACTGAGGAACTATTATTGACAAATTTTTCCCCCATTGTTGCCAAGAATTTTGAACTTGAGATAAATGTGGCAAGACAAGGTGCCATCCTAAATGATGAGCTCTACTTAACTTGGTAACACTAAAGATATACAACAAACTATCCGAATGATTGTCTTGGGAGAATTGTGACCTTGTAAGACCGCGTTGGGTGAGCAACAGGTGCTTTGTCACAGTAGTTACTTGTGGGCTAATGGGTCATACTTTGGCCAAGGATATGAAGTCCATCTATTAGAGGCATCTCAGGTGGGACCAATGGATAGAGACTGACTTGAGACAGTTGAGCATAACATTAAATGATACGCTTTACAAATTCAAATTTCAGAAATAAGTACCTGTCCCGCCGACATTTTGACCTGATCCCCTGCACGAGTGCAAGTCATTTAAACAAATCAAGGAATAATGGCAGTTAATATGGTTATTTAGAAGCTGCATTGAGCCAGAATAAAGATATTGGTTTAAAAATGGACAGTAACACGGACACCTTTACCGAAGTGAGCTTCTATTACCAAAGAAATTTAGAGGCGAAATACTCACGGGGTTGAAGGTTGCTGACCAAGGAGAGGCATAAGAGTTTGCCGCAAAGTCAAGAGTTGCTGAAATAAGGAAAAACAGAAGTTAAGGAAGAGAGGTAATCAAGATAAAGAAATAAGACGGAAAAAAAGTAAAGGCTGACATGCATGTGTATATGTATACACCCTACAGCAACTGATCCTTAGTAGCAAGGAGCTCCTAAAGGGGTGTCGCTCCCACCTTAGAAGCCCACTCCAGCGCTCCCAACTAAGGAGCTTGACGGGAGCCCACTGCTCACAGTGAGACAGGAGAATGCTCCTTACAAAATGGGAGCTTCTGTACAATCCTTGAATAGAAAAACAGTGATTTATCCAGCCCAAGTCACAATATCTTAAAAAGAAAAGCACATATTGTACACTATCCATTTCTTACGCTTGTGGTGAACTTGGCCCACACTGTTACTCCCTATAATGACTGTACTATTGAAGTACATATTCTATGGTACATTAATTTTGATAATATATGTACCCGTTACTTTCGCATTCCCAACCTTGGGAGCTTTTAGTTCTCCGCTACTCCATCCCCGCTCCCGCTTTGAGCAACTATTAACTGATCTTCTATTATTTATATGTAGTACTATGTCCACACACGCATATTCGTGCATGCTTTTAGAAGAGGAAGGGGGGTATGCAGGTGGATGTACACATTTCTTCATTTTTCGTCAAAAAGGCATTGAAACAGAAACTTATGTGCTACAAATATGGAAGCTCCCTATGAAGGCCCAAGTGAGACATGACTTCAATATGTTTGCATGCCAACCTGTTCTTCTCTTTGTTCTTTTCTATGTAAAGGTAAATTTAATGAATGTATGTGTCATACAAGAGAATCAAGGGATGCATCCATCTAAGAAGTATGAAGCCGCTAAAACTACACTGTCCATCAAAGGTGGCCATACCAACAAAAGCCTTGAAGTCTATGAGTGGAGTGAATTAACAAATTCCACGAAAGAATCTAGAGACGAGGGACACAGACCCCAACACCCAACTGTATAAGGTAACCAAAAAAGGACTCCTAACCGGGCAATGGAATCCTCCACACCTTGAAAAGATCTTCCATTTTGCTCAGTCCAAATCCACCACATGAGACACTAAAGTGCCCAGTGACCCATCCTTCCTTCTCTCTACCTCCTCTCCAACTCACCATCATCTCCCTTATGCTCCTTACTCTGACCCACACCACACCAAACAAGCCAAAGATAAAACTCCAAAACTCTCTCGCAACAGAATAAAGGATGAGAAGGTGCAAGCTGATTCTGTGGCATTCTTGTACTTGCAATACCAATTTTTTAGGGAGCTCCATCGAACAAATGCCCCTCATGGGAATTCCACCCCTGTCAAGTGTCAACCCTCTCACCTCCAACAAAAAAGAGAAGATTTACAGCCAGTGATCCAGTTAATATCTTCTTCTCCTGTACTCTCCCCATTTTCGCCATAGAGCAACTCTAAAGGCCAAAGAAGATGATCCAACTCCCAATTCTGAAGGTGTCTCCTGCGACATCCCTAAACAAGTGATGCATGTAATCGGCCACTGAGGCCTCCGTTCTCCCTCGCTATTAGCTGTTGGACGAAAGATTAATGGGAAGGCCAGTGCTTAGCCAGTGCTTAAGTCACATCCCCGCACCACTACTGCCTCCAGAAGTTCACCCTATCTCCTGTACACACCCTACACCTAACCAACTTGGAGGAATCCTCCAACAACCCCAATACCCAAGACCATTCCTAAACCCCGAACACCCCATCCCTCATATGGCTTCACAATGCACATTGTTCTTCTCTTTTCCCACTTCATTCATTACTAAGTATTATTTTTCTCATGGTTTTGAGATCTCTATACCAGGTCCAAGAAGTTGACGAAATGGAAAGTAGTATCCAGGTATGAGACCATTTTCTCATTCTCCCTTTTCCCCGCACCCCGACCGGGAAAAAAACAAACTGTTCCTAAACATGGTTCTGGTTAGCTTAGGGCTATATTACGTGATTTCTGTAGAATAACCTGCACACTTCATTTTCATTACACTCCGGCATGAAGTAATTTTTCTTTACAAGCCTTTTTTTCAGAAGTAGGAAAAGTATAAAATCAAGAAGCAAGAATGATCATACACAAAGGATTCTAACCATGGACAAAGGACATATACTTATGGTCACTAATCTAGGAGCTATACCCAAAATAGAGAGCTACACGGAATGCCCTAAGTATCCACAGGGATATGCAGATTCTCAAAATATCAACACAAGAATCCAACGAGAAGGAAAAACCTTGCCAAATGACCAATAAAAGTTGCAAGCACCAGCCCTTTCAAGACTAGAATTGGACTCTCTATATGCTGAAAAGAACTACGATTTTACTCGTAAACAACTAGTGTCGTGCACACACCACGCAAGTGTTAAATACCATGTAAGTTACAATACAGTTTACATAAATCTTTTACACCTGAGTACAACATGAAATGATTACTATTTGTATATTGTTTGCAGATTTCTCCAGACATCACCTCAGATCTACAACCATTATCATCGATGCAGTATACAAGCTTATTCACATGACATATGGTGGGCCCCGTGGTCTGCAACTGCATGTTAAAGTTGAAGGACTCATTCTAGAATATGCATGTAATTATGGAATAGGACAACAGTAAAGGTTGAATGTTAAAATACCGGTAACAGCGGAAAACCTGACTGCATCTCGTGCTTTAACTAGAGGTAGTAGCAATTAATGCTTGCATGCATCATTTTGTTTTCTTGTTTAAAAAACCAATAAAGAGGTATGAATAGGTGGTGATGTTCACCTATCTGGAACCAAAACGTGCAGGGGGTGAGAACTTGAGACAGGGGGAATAGATATGTCAGCAACTGATCTAGCTGAAGCCTAAAAGCATAACCAATCAAAAGGGCAAAATAGATTTTAAGAAAACCCAAAGCTTTGGGAGACCGACTTCTAGTTGAGTTGAACTTTTATAACGAATTTGAAGAGTAGATTGAGAACCTAATTAATCCTTGGCAAACAAACCAAAGAACAGACAAATGAATCAGAGGAAAGGAAAAAAAAAACCAACAAGCTGCTTGGAACATATACAGTAAAGCAAATACAGAATCCAAAATAATAGACAAAATCACAAAAAAAGAATCCTAAAAGATGACTACCAGAAACGTCAAAGGAAGACAATATAATGCTAAATAGCAACAAAACACAATTTCCTGAGGAGGCATGTCAGTACATCACGACGTTATTTAAATTAAAGCAACCTCTATATTATGCAGGGTTCCTTCTCTATTTTTAAGATAGGGAGGGCATTGTGAGACAGTGGCAGATTTTCAAGCAATGTACCTGCATTGTTTCAGGTGAAGTCAATTGACGAATGAAGTCTGGATTTTGCATCATCTCTCTAAGTTGGGAATTGGAATCAAGCATATTCTGCATCTGGGGATTTAAACCAAGAATCTACCAATCGAAATTACGTTAGAGTAAGAAATTCCAGAAAATTCACAGAAAATGGACTATATTACATAGTAAAAAGAATACCTGGTTCATGTACTGAGGGTTCGAGAGGAGACTTTGCATCATCTGCGATACAGCCGGGTTTTGCATAAACTGACTTAATGAAGCAGTATCCTGCATGGAACCAAACTGGCGTTCAAGCTCCGGCAGCCTAGCCTCCCCAGCAGGATTCGATCTTGGAGTGGAGTTAGTTTGGGCACCTCCAGCTGCCAGATTCACAATAAGGTACAAATATCGGTAACAAATCAATACAACTTTCACAAGTGAACTTCAGATTCACATAATGAATTAATGGGAAACTAAATGACCTCTTTAACAGTTAACCCACAGAAAATAATTGCGGGAGAGAAGTATCTTACTGGGAAAGACTAAATTTAAAATAAAACTGGAGAGTTACGGGAATACACATCACCAATGACTTTAACTTCAATATATACGCCTGACAAATTTAAGACAATTTCACCCTTGAAGTCTTATATATGTTGACCACCTTATTAACAAGACAAAGCTCTATGAGCAAAATATTGCAATAACCTAGACTGAATAGAACTCCGAGGAAGTACAAATAGTGCTGAATTCAGGGGTTAAGGCAACTCCTTTAAAAGAAAATGGAAGAAAAAAGTAAGAAAATCACTTTCTGCCTTTTGATGCTGATATGTCACTTTATCTCCTCAATAGAACGAAAGAACCAATCAGAAGAGCAAAGGAATCTAGGGATAACTAGTGGCTCAAATTCCACTACCTCAGAACAAAGACATCCACACAACACACACAGAGATTAACTTACCCCCACCAGAGGCCCATGGATTGGGAAGTGGATTAGTGTTTGGAGCAGGAGAATTGGTACTAGATTCAGATCCAGTGCTTGTAGGCCCGCTACCTTGTGTCCCCAGAAGAGCTGCAAATGGGTTTGCGCCTACATCATTTCTACCATCCCCAGCCATAGTTGTTGCATTCAGAAACGGCTCTTGGACATTTTCATACATGCGTCTCAGCATGTTAAATCCCTCAGGAGAAGCTTCAATATTGCTCATTGCCCTATCAGTATTGCGCATCATCTCACGCATAAGTTCAGGGTTTCTTGCCGCCTCTAAAGTCTGACGGAGAGTACTAGGGTCATTGAGTATATGAGCAAGCTCTGGATTTCGATCAATGAGTTCGTTCATCTGAGGATTATTCATTATCATATTCCGCATAATTTCTGGATTATTCATTAGATTCTGAACAGCAGGCATGTTCATTAAGTCTCTCATCATATTAGGGTTCTGAGTCAACTGTTGCTGCATTTGTTCAAATTCTGGAAATCCAGCTCCAAATAATCCACTGTTGCCGCCAAATCCATTCATACCAAGTCCAGGAAATAGGGAAGTGTCCAAACCAGATCCTCCAAATGCCCCAGCATTGTCAGAGCCAACAGATGGCACGCCACTTGGAGTAGAATTCGCAGTTCCAGTGTTGGTTGCACCTGTAGTGTTGGCTGACGCAGTTGGTGTGAAACCCCGAACCAAGTGTACGGTGTGATCGGCTTCCAATCCTTCAACAACAGAAGTAACCAAAGCTAGTTTAAGTTTGGGTAGAGTATCATGAGTTCGACCAAGACGAAAAAATGCATCTACATATACACAGTCATGGTCATTAGAATGGTGTCATTCCACGACACGACGCCAGCTTCAACTAGCTCAATTTAAATCTTTATGTTGAATTTGAATCTTGCAATTCACTACAATTCATGCAATTCAGTGCGCTTAGTGCGGTTTGGATCGACGCCCAACGATTCACTGTTTTGATTTAGTTTGCATAATGCATAAAGATCATGACTCACTATTCCATCAAAACAACTCACAATGCAATTGGCCATTTGAAAACAATATCTACGGTAAAAAATGATGGGGGCACTATTTAATTGGAAGAGTGAAAATACAAACAGTTTGTGAACTAATACGATGAAAAAGGGTGTTCAAGGGCCTTTACAAACAGCCCAGAAGGGTCTTATGGAACTACTAGCCCATAGAAAACCAAAGAGTTCCATGTCTGAAAGCATCATTTGCCATCTTGTTTAAGATTTCCGTTCTTTGTAATGGTGACAAATTGTAAAATAACTATCATGATGTAGATGGGAGCAAGGTTGCGTGGATATAACAATAAGCAATGCCCCTAAAAGACAACGGCGTGAAAAAAGACTTCCAGTTTTTATACCGAGTATCTTGGTGCAATTGTCAGTGAGAATGAACAGATTGTGGACCATGTAACACAGAGAGTACAAGTGGATTCATCAAGTGGTTCAGTGCTTCAGGAGTGTTGGGCGTTCGCAGGATACTCGCAAAGGTGAACAAAAAAATTCTATCATATTGCTATAGCCAAACATGTTATACAACAAGGAGTGTTGGGAACTTGGGCTACTAAAGAATAACATGCGATTAAGATGACCGTGAGCTGACATGAGAAAGTTAAGATGGATGTATGGTAAGACTTTGCGAGATGAAATTAGAAACAAAAACCTTCGAGGAATAGTAGTGGTAGCACCAATACAAGATAACATAAGAGAAAATAGATTAAGATGATTTGAACATATCTATCATAGATCGGCTAATGATGTAATTAGGAGAAGGGATATGGTTATGATAAAAAGTAACACTAAAGGAAGGGTAGACCAAAATTGATTAAGATGTGATAGATATTTCGAAATACAATGCCCTCGAAAGAGCTCAATAGAGAAAACAAATTCATGTAGTTGGCCCCAAAATCGATGGGGACTTAAGGTCCAGTTTGGTTGGTTTGGTCAAGTTGTAAACTAAGATACTGAAGCAGTCAAACTATACCTTGCTCTTTTTTATCAGCTACGCTGAAAAGAACAAATATTCAAGAGTGCAAAAGGTCTTCAAATTATGCAAACCCTGCATAAAGCAAAGGGCTACGTATGCACCTTGTCCCTCCATACCCATTTATCTTAAGATAGATGTCGTTCTTTCTTATCATGACAAGTGGTGATAACTAACATAAAATTCAGTGCTTTATCCTTATTTCCAAGGTTGTAGGAGATCATCAAGCAAAAACACTATGTTCAGAAGTTCTTCAATTCTTCTTTACAAATGGAAGACATTATAAAAAGAGCACCAATGGGGTCCAACCTGCACACATAAAGATCAAAGGGAAACCCACATACACAACAGTTCTACAAATATTAATTCCCCTTTGGAAAGGAGCCGAGTACGAAAAATGGCCCATCCTACTGGAGGGATGGTGAAGTATCTAGATACACTTGTAGCATGTACTTAGTACAAAGTTGCCTAAGCCATAAAGCCGCGTAATTTAGCAATAAATTTTGGTGCACACAAATGAAAGAATTATACGGGCACTTGAGCAGTGGCAAACGCAGATGTTTTTTTCCTTTCACAAACTTTGCACTGATGAAAAAAGTAAGAAAATTGATAGCAAATGACTGATACCAAGATCAGTATATTCAGCCAATTCCGTATCTGCCAAGCCCAAAATCCCTTCTGTATGTATTACGTCCACGCGATAATTAAGCGTTTTGTTTTCAGCAAGCACACATCCATACATACATCTATATACAACAAAAAAATTGATAATTATGACAACAAACAAGGCATACCATAGCTATCCAGGGTTTGATCGTCCTTCAAAATCCGACCCTTGTAAATCAGCCGCTGCTGCTCGGCGGGGATTTCGCAGTCCTGGGCGAGAACAGACTTGAAGGATCCGACAGTGGAGTCGAGGTTGATCTGCACGGAGAACTTCGAACCGTTGGAGCATCGGACATGTACGCTCACAGCCCCGCCACCTCCACCGCCATCTGCAGCAGTTTTCGATTCGCTTGTCTCCGCCGCACCACCACCATCGCCGCCCATACTCACAAAACCCCCCCTCTTCGATACGGGAGGTCTCCCCAACTCAATTAATAAGAAAAAAATGGAAAAAAACGGATCGAATTTGAGAAATTCAGGTGTCGAGTTTGAGAAAATCAGAGAAATCGTCGAATTTCTTCGCGATTTAGAGAGAGGAATGGAAGGGAGAAGGTCTGAGGAAAAAGGAGGGAGAGGCTTTCCTCTTCTGCAATTATAGTAGGGCCGAAGGGGTGGAAGGTGAATATGATTGAGATTTAAATAATATTTTATGTATTTTTAAAATATTTTTATGTGTGAATGTGATAATTTTCTTATATAAAAATAGCAAATATTTTTATTGGTTAATGATCGAGACATTACATTTTATTGGCACTCGTCAAAAAATAAATTAGGTAAAAAAATATTTTTTATTAGATATTGATAGATTCTTGAACAACTCAAAACTATTAAACAAATTTATATTTCTTAAATGAGAGTTATAAAATATTTAAAAACAAAAGTGCAAAAAAAAAAAACGGAATCGAAGATACCTTAGCCAGTTTTTTGACTCATTTGATGTCCGTTTTATA
>JABCMJ010010514.1:0-11130 GCA_014822125.1 Arbutus unedo | reverse complement strand
ATCATAAGTCAAAATTGAGCTGTAATCGATCGGTCAGAAGTCCTGAAATTTGCAAAAAAAACAAAAAACCCAGATCAATTATCCATAAACAACTGCAGATTGATGGCGGGTCACACTGAAGAAGACAAAGAAGAAGAAATCAGAAGTCTCCAGGGGAGTGAAGGGGGTGGTAATATAAGGCGTCAATTGCGCTGTGCCGGGTGGAAGAGGGAAAGAAACGTAACTGAAAAGGGGGAGGATAGATATAAATGAAAAATTCAACGTAACTGAAGAAGAAGGAAGGAGGAGGAGGAGGAGGAGGAGGAGTCGGTCAAGGTCTGTACTAATCAATACGAACGCACTATAGATACACACGTTAGAGAGAAGATGACGCTAACGGTGCCTTTTTTTTCTTACTTATTTTTTTTTCTTCTTTCGTTCTGAACCCGAAATTGGCTGATTCAACGCCACACATCTGACAGTGACTGAATCTCACCGACCCACGTTTCAGCCATCTCTCTCTCATGTGCCGTCCGTTTTGTGCAATAATTTACAGGTAATTATTGTACACGGACGAGCCCCACTGTAAATTCCCCGGGCTATCAGTTCTCTATAAGTTAGTCAGCTGTTTCAACGGCTGTTGATGAAATAAGAAGACTATTAACATCTGATAAAGGTAGGGGTAAATTCGGTTCAAAGCAGTTGATTTTAACTTGTATGTCAGATTGAACTAATTTTAATATATTTAATAATTCTGGAAACAGATGTGTTCGGATTCAAAATTTTGATTAATTGGAGATTTTGTGGAGATTATTGCAATCACATATGAGATTATGAGTCAATAAGTGCAAAATACATATAGTTGATGTTGACTGTTGATGGTACACGGGTTGTGGTGGGACGTTTTAGACTTTTCCAAATACGTTACCTACGTGACTAAGTTTGTGGTGTGCTGTTGGACCTCCCATGCGGCTCACCTTTTAAGACTCTTACCATTTATCTAGTGTTGAGGATATTTTAAAAAAAATCTATAAACACATATTTTATGGACATAATAATATATAGATATGTTTAAAATTATTAAATATACGTGAGATTATTTTTAGTATTACTTGGATATTTTTCAATGGTTAAAATTATTTATTTTTAGAATTCATCAAAATTCTTAATTTTATCAAGATCAAGATGAAGAAAAAATGGAACTATTCTTTTTATTTCACCGTGATTTTTGATAATGTGATTTGTTTTTACTAAATTAAAGAAAGATACAGATCTTAGTTTGCGAGCAAAATCAAATACAAGCCGGCATAGAGTGGAATTCAAATGATTTTTCTTCTAATAAACATAATTTTATCGATTATTTTCTATTATCTGATCATGTTAATTTTTTAAAGATCATCGAAACCAACCAATATTATTTATTTTGTCAGTCTTGATGCATTGAACTATCAAAAAAAACTACTTTATTGGATATTGATGGATAGTAGATCAAATTATATTTTTTAGAAAATAAATAATTGGTCAAGTCTAATGGCCTATTTATTTATTGATGAATAGATTTTATTTAGATAATTTATTTATAATCGATCAACTTAATTTATAAAATAAGTGGTAAACAAGTCTTTACAATATCAATAACACGAATCCCTTGATAACGTGGTAGATCTTCTTTTGTGTCACATGAAGATCACGTAAACAATCATTTCTCGAGGGTATTTGTGCAGCTTAATTTGGTGTTATATATGGATAAAATAACAAGTGCGAGCGTGCCAGCAGGGTTCAAACTTGTTCTTAGAAGAATTGTCGGACCAAATATGTGCACCAAACAATTGTGTTTATCAGTTCTTTACCTCAAATAAGTATATATTTTAATAATTCCAACAAGTATAAACGCAACAGATCAACTTGAAATAAGATAAAATTGAAACTAATAAAGACTAGTCTCATTTACAACTCGTGAAGTAAAAAGTAATAAGGTAAACTGCGAATTAAGTTAAGTTATAGTTAAGTTATTTTCACTCTTAGCTATGTTAATGGCGACTCTTATGAAATTTAGATATGACACCCCAATCAAAGAGTGATGCTAGTCGTGAGGTTGAACGTCTAGAAAAGAATCTTGATGGACGTTCAGATGAGTGGTTAAGAATCACATATCACTTGGCGGATATAAAGGTCAGTGTTATATATAGTAGATAATGACCATGCATTCTACAATGCTTTTTAAAGCTATGAGTATAACGACCCGCTCCTATTTTGTACAATATTATCCACTTTCGCCGCCAAATCTCATAGACTTTTCAGTAGATCACCATTTCTGGATTGCTCTAGGACGAGCACACTTAACTATAAAGTTCTATTCGATTTTGGTGTTATCACGGCTTTAAAAGGTTTTGTACAATGTAGGGTACTGAACTTACAACCACCAAGCGATGTGGGACTATTGACCACCCATTCGAACATTCACCGAAACTTTTCCTCCCGGATGCTCGACCTCACATCTAACACCACAGCCAAGCTGGGGTGTCACAATCTCCCCCACTTAGTAACACACATCCATGTGTGGGGCCAAGATTTGTCCCACATTTTCGGTTGGTGTAAGTTCTGATACCATTTGTAACGACCCGCTCTCACTTTGTACAATATTGTTCGCTTTTATCGCCCCAAACCCCATTGATTTCCCAGTAGATCACTCATCCCTATATTACTCCAGGATAAGCACGCTTAACTATGAAGTTTTATTTGATGTTGACACCATCACGGCTTTAAAAAGCCTTGTACAAGGTAGGACATGATTTATTATAAATCGTACTGAACTTACAACCACCTTGACCAGCCATATGAACGTTCATCAAGGCTTTCCCTCCCTGATGCGGCCTCACATCTAGCACCACAGCCAAGCTGAAGTGTCATAGTGAGGGTACCAAAATTTAATAAAACTTCAATGTTAAACATGCTCGTCTTGTAGCAATGGAGAAATTGGTGGCCTACTAGGGCCTCCCTAAGATTTGGGTGGCCAAAATGGGCGATATCGTACAATTCGGGAGCGGGTTGTTATGAATGATATCAAGCATGCATGCAGGGAATGTGGGACAAATCTTGGCCTCATATATGAGGACTTGTGTTCTTAAGTCAAGGAGATTGTGACGCCTCAACATGGCTTTGGTGTCAGTTGTGAGGCAAGACGTCTAGAAGAGAGTCTCGGTGGACGTTTGGATAGATGGTAATGTTGAAAAATGTTGATTTTTTGTGAACTTTTAGCCCGATTAATGTGGATCATGTTCTTTGATTGGGTCGGTCTTGCATACTGTTGTGTTTGTCTCTGTGAGGAGATTAAAATCGGATATTTAGTTTTCCAAAAAATATTTATAGGTGAATGAAAAATTATTACCAAAGGTAGCACAAAAATCTTAAGAATTGGGAAAGGAAACCTTTTTCCCACATTGGTGAAAGTGATTTATTTAATTCGATTTGAGTTTGGCCCAACATTATGTTACTGTTTTATTTTCTAATTGTGTTTGGACCCAAATGAATTAAGTGGCCGGAACGGATCTTCTAGAAGGGAAAAAAATAGTAAGAGACGTGACTGTTTAATAGCCGCATTTTGCCAACAACTATTGTAACACCTTGATTTCTCGGGACATTAATTTAAACCTTTAAACATTTGCTTGATTAACGAAAAATTGAAGTTTAATAAATTATCCCTTTTATTACGCAATAATGATAAACGCGATAAATCATAGTTTGTTCTATCACGGCAAGCCTCACAATGGTTGTATTAACATCAATTCCAACAACTAAGTTCCAATCTTTCCACTAACAATGTCTCCCAGCACAACGGTTGTAGGCCAAACCGACAACAACATCTTGGTAGCATGACGGCTATACTCGAGACATTGTTACTACAATTATCACTAGATTCATACAAATTTACCCTATAGCATTTGTAACTCAAGCATACACCATTAATGCTATAGTCGTGTCAAAGTTGGTCAACCTGCTCCCACGGGATCCATGGACATATGCAATGTGAACATGAATGCTCGTGCAGCGTGATCATGCATATAAGAGTGAGATACAATCTGGAAATCTAGCCAGAAATGTTCGAACACAATACTGAAACTTGTTGGTTTTTAACTCGTCGCTCGAGTGGTATAAAAAATGCGAATTCTAACTATCACGCTCTCAAATTTTAAAACAGAACTAATTAAATAAATATGTAAGTATAAAAAATCATTGGCAAAAGCTCAATGAAATCCTCCCAAAATATCCATGCATAAGAAGATGAGTGTTCTAGTTTGATCGTAAGTACATAGTAGATCACCCCATCCCAATGACCATTTACATGGAATAAAAGTTCACAAAATATGACATTGAGTAGGTCACCAAAATAAGATAGAGTTACAATACATCTTCTAAAAAATGGTTAAGTAAAAGATACTAAATAATTTCATGTACGAGACTTTCCAAAAAAAATCATGCTACAGTCCAAGCACTCATGTCAAACGATGCTAAACGTCAAGAGTTGTACTTGAAAAGAAAATAGAGGAGCTGAGCTAACAAGCCCAGTAGAGAAATCTATACCAATCTTACGTGGATATGAAATGTATGGTATGACAAGTGAACACAAATATCCAATAATAACGAGATCATAAACTAATTCAAGTTAAAGGCTAAGATGAATCATGTCATCTAATAACATCAATAACATCAACTAGTTCGTTAAAAAATCATTTATCACACCTCGTAGGTTATTAATCCAATCAATCATGTTCTTGTGCATTTCTATTTCCATACCTAGTAATCTCGTAGGAGACTAGTTCATCACTCCTAACATTCTTTTCGAAGAGTCTAGTTCGAGGCTTTCCTAGCATTCCCAAAGGAGTCTAGTATCATCACCCTAATATTTCTCTCAAGGAGTCTAGTTCACACATCGTGTTGTTCAAGTGTCCCACGTATGTCATGTGTCACATAGCAATTTCATTTCATCAACTTAAACTCTCAAGTATTGCACATGCCTAGTAATCATCGTCTTAGATTCATAGCATATTACGTTGTTATCATGCGTTAGGAATCCAAGAAATATGCCCAAGGAATAAGTGCAAACATCAACCTTAGAAGTTCACAACTCAAATTTTCGATAATGATTTCAATAAGAAATAAAATACAGAATTATAGGTAATATAGACACTATTACCGGTGATACAGATACTACTACTGGTAATACAGATATTATTACCAGTAATACAAAATACTGCCCGAAAATGAAACATTATATTACTGGTAATACATTCACTATTACCAGTAATAGCATGGACTGACCGAAAATGAGCATTTTCTGTAGATTTTCTAAAACCTATACTTTCAAACTCTAAACCAACACCAAAACTCATAAAATACAAAAAATAAGTTATACACACATAAGAGAGGTAAGAGATCCCTACTTAGAGTGTCGGATCGAAGGATTTGAGCTTCAAAAGTAAGCCTTAACCCCCAAATAAAAAAAATCTTTGAATACTCCTCCTCCAAGCGAAATGAGCACGATCAACCACCAAATACTCACCAAATGCAAAAGAAATATGAAGGATCTTGAGGGATTCTGAAGTTCTAGCAAGATTTGTGAGATGTGGTTTGAGAGAGCTACCATACACACACACCTAAGGGTGTGCAACAGGAAAGAGAGAGAGAGTGTGAGAGAGAGAAAAAGATGGATTTAAGTAAAAAAATCTGATGTAAGGCTTTTAAAGATTCAATTTCACTTTCACCCTCTAATTATATTACATGCTACCAACCAAGTCATTATCTAACATACACCACATATAAACTTCAAATCATTATATATACATAAAGTGCATAAACCACTTTTTAAATCTAATTCTGGATAACTAATAAATCCTTCAAATAAAATAAAACATATATATATATATATATATATATATATTCTGGGTCCTCACACTAAGTTTCTGATCACTGGTCAGTTTCTGTCAGAATTCAGGGAGGTTTGTAATGTCCCTCTTCTCGGCAACATTAATTAAAACATTTTAATTCTATTTTCTTTGAATAAAATATAATTAAAACATTAAATCATAAATGTAAAATTTAAAATAAAACATTATTTGCGAAAGTTTGACAAAAATTACTAAAATACCCCTTTCGGGTTTACATTGTGAATCTAATTTAAGAACATAGCTACTAAGGGTACGCTATCCATGTGTTGTCGTAGCTTTCAGCATTGAAGTCTAGCTCTTCCAGCTCGGGTGGTCCCTCTTCCTACATTTTTTCATTTGGCATGAATGTCAGAGGTAGAAAGATTGCTCTATGAGTACAAAATACTCAGCGAAAAATATACCAAAATACTAACCCAAGAAACATGCAATTTCATTGATATAATAAGTAGATTAATAATGAACTGAGTATAAAATAGCAGAAATAAACATGTAGGTTTGTTATGAATCTCTGTATTTAAGTTTCTAGGATTCACTAGTTCGGAAATCCAATCCTACCCTTTAAACACTAGCATAGGCAATCGGTTGATATTGACCAGTTCTTATCTACCAAGAGCCCATAGTCTAAGGTTATGTACCCAACTGAATACCAACCCGACAAGACAGGGACCTTCTACCATCCACTTAGGTCAATACCTACTTCACCCTATTTAGATCCCACAAACGTGGCTTCACCAGGTCCAGTCACAACGAACCTTAACCGCTTTTCTTTATCGATTCAAGGACGCACAAGACACCGGTCGCCATTCCCTCAGGTCTAGAGCTGTCATCATAAACGTCCTGAAATCACCTCCAAACGTTTTCAGCTCCTCCTAATTGGGACCTTTATAATCACATCATAATCAACTTGGCATAATTACACCATCAACACATGGGTCAAATCTGAATCAAACTACCACCATGGACTAAACTTTTTTACTTTTTTTTTAATGTTCCTCAATGTCTCTACATATTATCTGAATACAGTGCACGCTTTGACATCCTTCGCTTCCGTGTCACAAGCGGCATTCGGTCTAGTGTCCCTAACGTATGACTCTAGATTTTCCTACATCAAATACACTATGTTCCAGAAATAAAATCGGCAGCATAACGACTATAAAATAAACTAATCAGAGTTTCATTATGACCTTATTACGTCAGAAATTACATCAACAATGTGATATTTTCTTTTCAGAATCTCAAACATCATTGCTAAATTATTTAAGCAGTATAACAACAGAATATGGTCAGATTGGCATTCCTACTCTCACGAGATCCCACGGAGATTCGTGGACATCATAACATATTAAAAAGTGTATGCATAAGTGTTGTGTAATTTGGACAACATTTAATCATTTAAAAAATGACGCACAATATCTACAAATTACACAAAATTAGAGTTGTAAGGTATGTGTTTCTACATCTAAACGTGTATCAGTGAGAAAAATGGACACCGAAAATGGTAATTTGAGTGCTCGGCAATGACGTCGCTTCTTAAATCCTCAATTTCTCTCTCTACCATAACTCTTTCTCTCTCTCTAACCATTATTTCTCTCTCTAAGTTGCTGTTTGTTCGTGCAAATGGCAAAGAAAAATGGAAATTGAAATGCCTTATATAAGCATAGGAGAATAAGATGTATTTAATAGGAAATTTAAAAATCCCAAATGTTTTTCATGAGTAAATGTTAAGAGTCATTTTGGAATCCTGGATGGCTTGGGGTGGATGTGGACAAAATCGTATCTTGGATACAAAGTTTTGGTTTCCAAGCTTCAAGTTTGAATGTCCAAGTTCATTATAGGTGTTAAAAACAAACATTAGGTTACAATGATGTTGGGTTATTTATTTAGGTAATTGTATATAAATGGACATTAATTGGTTGGAAATTTCAAGAGTTTTGAGAGAGAAATTTGAGGAAGCAAAATGAATTTAGAGGTTTTAATGGGTTGAGTACAAGGCTAAAGAATGTTTGCTTATTATATACTAATTTTTTTTGGATAGAAATGACTTAGACGTGCATTGGAATTCCAAAAGATGACTTTATATATGATCATAGATGAATAAATCTCATAGATTCCTCAACTGAATTCTCCTAAGGATTTATATCACTTGGTTTTTAAACAAGTTTTGGATTACAAGGAAATAAAAATAGAGTAATGACTATTAAATGCTATTTTAAATAAAACTCTTATTATTATTAAACAAAATTAATTAAATGTGAACATATCGGAATAAGTTCTGGATCTCAAGATTACAAGAAATAATCTGACACAATCATACAGGCTATTCGAGCGATTTGTTGCTTTTTCCAGATTCTGATTTTAGGTTTTTTGCATAAATTCAACGTGATCTAAACCCTAGACTGTGTTTCTAGTCTAAAACAGAAACCAATAATTAAAACAAAAATCTCGAGAGTTGGAAATCTTTTCCCTTCTATCAATTGAACAAACCAAACAACGATTATAATGGATTTCATGAAATCTCAAGATGAATCCTTACGAGTTGGTAATGATATACCTACTTCGATTGTTGAACCTCTATGACGAACAACTATAGATCCAATGAATTGCACATGAACCGAGCCCCTACCCCTGAACTCCCAAGAACACTTGAACAATCCTTCAACTATTCTCTCTCTCTCTCTATAAACTTCTAATTTCATGATTTGTGAACAAAAATGCCCGATTTACTATGTTTAAATAATGATTTAATCGTATGTAATCAACTCTCATAAATTTCGAAATAAATCAAAAAATGTTTTCCTCTATTAATGGTCATCAACTCCGAAATTGATCGTTCAAGAACTCGAATAGTCCATTCAAGCGGCCTAAGCTCGCTCGAGCTAGCTCCCAAAAGATAGATTGCCTCGCTCGAGCGAGCTCCAAAATTTTAAAACTCAAATTTAAATTACAAAAATTAAAACAGTTATATAAAATTTTAATTAATAATAAATTAAAAATTTGGGTTCTTACAGTCATGACCGATGACTATTCGGTGGTTCTGAATAGTCACCCTATCTTCCTAAAGAGAAACCAACTCACCTATATAAAGTTGAGTCCTCCTCTCATTTATTCATTGGAAAATCCATATTCAACATAGTTTTTTAATTCATTTGTCAGGTAAATTAAAGTGCGACTTTTACTCGACGATAGTCATTGTATCCTGAGAAGTATTTGTTCAAAGAACTCGTCGATGTCTTTGTGAGAGACGAATTTACTTTAAGGATATAGTGTCAATCACTAACCTTGTGTAATGGCCCGAAATTTTAAAAACATTAGATAAAGAAAATAAAGAAACTAAAAGACATAAGAGAACCAAATACATCATTACATTGGTACATGTATTATGCTAATATATAATGAATTATTGAGTAAAGTCCCTCAAAAAAGGGTAAAACAACGAGAAAAATTCAAAGCTAACTCAAAAGAAATTAGACTAAGTCAACAACGACTCTATTTTGTCTTCCTTTGGATAATATTTCTTTGATGACGCGTATTATTGATCAAGTCTTTCTACATCGGTACTTGGCATAAACGCTAGGCGCTAAGGAATACGCACTATGAGCTATGACGACCAATAAATTAACCTACTCTTAAATGCTGTTTGAATACTTGTGTTAAAATGAACAGTAAAATCAGAATTATGGCAAATGCAATAAGTACAAAAGCAATTAATTGAGAGTAGAATTTGAATAACATCAAGAAGGAAGTTAAACTTTGAAATTCCCCTTTTAATCCTTGATTTATTAATCGCTCCAATAAGTTTCATGCTTTAGTTCAGTTCTTCAAAATTAGTTACATCGACGATTATATGTACGGTGCTCCATTTGATGATAATTTAGACTATTATGCTAATCGTGCTCCCTAAACACCATGCTCTTAACTATTCTGTTACCGTTCATCAGCTTCCCAATTATTAGACTATCTTACTTCAACACATTTTTTACATCATAAAAGCTTCCTCCGCGAGAGTTATATTTTTTTGATATCGTGCTGATTCTAAAATACATCCTATGCTGACATGACAACCACTAGATAAATGAAAGGCATGATTTTGTTAATTATAACACGGACCAATCATAATTTGGCTAAATGCATGACACAACTAAATGCAGCGCTTCGCTAAATATATCGCTTGGGTCAATACACCTCTGATTCAAGTCATAGTTCGACAATATTCTAAAAGGCAGGATGCAACATTCTAGATATCTTAGACCACAACCCTACCCTATACAACACATTTTAAAAGTCATGAGAGCACCAAGGCTTATTGAAACTTTATAGTTAAGCGTGCTCGACCAATAGTAATACATGAATGAGTGATCCATTATGAAGTTTGTGATGTTTGGACGGTTAAAACAGATAAAATTGTAAAAGGTGGGAGGGATTATTATATTGGAAGTGGTGGGACGTGAAATGTTGAATAGTAATTGAAATTGTTTGTTCAATTCTAAGACCTCTTGTTCTGAAGCATTTAATAGATATTTATACTTGCTCAACAAATAACAATCACTGACTAGCTTGTGCATGGACTCCCAAGTACACTATGCGTCCCTTCTCATAGGGACTCTGAAACGATCTCCACTCTCTTAGCACATTGTCACTCTTAACGCGGCTATTGGTATCTGCCTACTCACCTCACGTCCTTGAGGATGCGAGCAAATTGTATTTATGTGTACACTGACCCCACAAAGTTGATTTAATTCTTCTATAAACACATACGGCACATGTTAGACCACTTCTTACTCTTTATCAAGTACTTTATCTGTCTTTATACCGTGCTCTATTTTACTTTCCGTGATCTCAACAAATCTCATATTTTATAGTGTCAATAGTACCAAACAAAAAAATTAGACATATACAGATCCCAATGCAAATGTATTTAAAATAACCCGATATACGCGGGATGTATTTGAAGCATTTTGATGCATGTGAAATTCACATATATGGAAATACTTCTGGATATATCCTCGGCATTTTTGTGCTTGTCCTAGAATCTTTGCCATGTTGTGGAGTTTGGTTGCCCTGCATACGTCGTCGTATAGGGATACCCAGTTGCACACAAATATCCGCTTCATAGATCAGGTTGTTAGTTTATCCTTCCAGACTATAGCTGTTTCAGAGGCTAAGCAGCGGCAGAGTAGACGAACATGGAGCCAAGCTCTGCGCTAAG